>JARKHS020015920.1:15000-210993 GCA_030143305.2 Amblyomma americanum
CCTTACTTCCGCAGTTTGCTTCGAAACCCTCGGCTACGCCCTCCCAATACGGTGAAAAAAGGGTCCTTACCATGGCGGGTTGACGAGCAGTTGCGCCTCCTGGCGCCGCACAAATATCCTCTGGGTCTTGCCTTGGTTTTCCGCCAAGTGCTCTGAGAGTCGGAAACTCACAACTTTCATTACACATGATGAGCTCCTCAGATTCAAGCGCGCTTGCTTCAGACTGGCTTTGTCCAGCTTTTCCTGGTCAGAAATGATGCACTTAATTGCACTCAAGTGCAATGGGGTTCTCTTCTACATAGAAAATATCGTCTATATAACCACCTAGCCAGAGCATCTGGTGCACCTTTGTGTCGTTCTCGAGCACCAGTCCCAAGCCGCACTCGCGCTTAATCACAAACGCGTTTTTTTTATGTACATAAGTTCACTTATCTTAGCGACAATGAAATGGAACGAGGCTCTCGCTATGACATACATGGCAGAAGCCCTGTATGTCACGGTTTCGGTCAGTGTTTGCTCACTTTCTAAGGGACATGTCAGCGGTGAAGGACTGTTTACACCGACCGTTTAAACGGGGTCGGAATGATTTGAGGTGACCATTAAGCGAAACTGGCAAACAATAGCGCAATTTACTTTCTTCCGCTAGTAACGATACTCGATATTTTCTGGACAAAATTTATCTCGTTAGATCGCAAACTTACCCTGGCGGTATCCACTTGCTGATTGTGGCGATATTTGAGCCGTTGCTTTGTCTTCATCGCTTCCGCTATAAAACACGGTTTAATTCAAAGAGAAGAGCATTGTGTTTATTTTTCAATAGGATTCTTTGTCAATGTCAAATAACATTTTTTAAATTTGCGAGGTATAAATGACGGAGTGCATAAAGAAGTGTATTTTGCAACTCACCCGCCCATGCGAACTTCATAGAAAACATACTGCTCCAGAAGAATAGCTCTTTCGTAAGGCTTCAGAAGAGACAAAAGCCTTACAAAGGGAGAGTCGGGCATTTAGCTGCTACAAATTGTAATGCAGAACCAGATAATTTAAACACGTCCACAATAAAAAATTCACTAATATGAGCTCCGTTAACCTCAGGCCTATTTATGAAAGGAAAGCATATCTGAAAGATTTGTACGCAAGGCATATTTCGGTCTGTGAGGAAACTTTCTATCGAATGCATTTCGTGTGTTCTGTACTTTCATTTGTTCAAAGTTTGAAGTAACTAAGGAAATCTTCATTCCTTTATTTTAAGACTTTGTAGAGGAAAGTATGTTTTTTCGGCTGTTTCTAATTGTGAAGGCGGGCGTCGCTGTTCCACGTTTCCCCTCATCTC
Organism: Amblyomma americanum; assembly: GCA_030143305.2. Lineage (NCBI taxonomy): Eukaryota > Metazoa > Arthropoda > Arachnida > Ixodida > Ixodidae > Amblyomma > Amblyomma americanum. The sequence continues at coordinate 16,334 of JARKHS020015920.1, forward strand.
TTTATTAACGGCTATTTCTAATACCCACTGCGGCCCCAGAAAAGAGCCTTTACAACCACTCTCCTTCCCTTAACACCGAATTTATGGCGCTGATGCCAGAATGAAAACTGCACGTTGTTAACCATCTCGTGTTCGCTGCTGCAAATTGCACGGCCAGCATTGCTCTTTTCATATAACCGACATATCAAACCTAAAGGCACTAATAATCACAGGACGGCTGATAGAAGGAGCTAGCTTAAACCGGGTGCCGTGGAAGGCGCTTCGTTTATCGCCACCTTTCATTTTTTTCTCTCTCTGGAGTTGGCTAACACATTTTATCTCTGTGAATAATAATTAATAATTGGTTTTTGGTGGACAGGAAATGGCGCAGTATCTGTCTCATATATCGTTGGACACCTGAACCGCGCCGTCAAGGAAGGGATAAAGGAGGGAGTGAAAGAAGGGAGGAACAAATAGATCTCTGTGGCTGATTTCATTTCCTGGGCATTTTCAGTTCCTTGTGGACTGCGCGCTGTGTTTTTCTCGCCTCTTTAGATGCTGAAAGTGACTCTGCTATCAGACGAGTTGTTGTAGCGATAGCTACATTACGATAGCACTTCGAGCCTTCAGCGTGGCGGCGCCGTGGCGGTGGCGGCGCCGCCACCCCGTGGCTGATCCGTCCACGCTGTCACGTGGTTGGTCACGTGGTGCGGAGCAGCTGCCGGCGGTGCGGCGCCGTTGCTGATCACGTGTTTCGTCACGTGGTTGGTCACGTGACCAGCCACGTGGTGCGGAGCAGTGCCCTGCCTGCGGTGCGGCGCGCCGGCGAAACCGAGCTGCCACAGCTGTGCGCATGCGCCGTGTCAAGTGGGACGAAGATGAAGAAGGAACGCCCAGCGAAACGGAGCGGCGAAAGATTGACTTTGCAATTCAACTGAGCAAGTTCCACTCGGCCAGCTGTAGCTATCGCGTCAGTCCAGGTTTAACCAGAGCTAAACCATCGCCATTTTTTTTTCCTCAATGTGCCGTTGACGCCAGATCTTTGGCCGTAGCGACGTGTTCAGCCGTCTTGGCTGCCTTCTCACCACCGTGCCCAGCTTCATAAATGTGCCGTTCGGGACCTAGGAGAGCATTCATATCTCTAGTGTTATCGGGATCTATTACATGCCGTAATGAGATCAAGATTGGTGTGTAGGCAGTGCCATGTATGAAATGCAGAAGATATTGCCAGATCTTGCGGGCGCCCACCTAGAAGGTCTGTGGAGTCTGGAAAAGATTCTGCTCAAATTTCACCGGTGACAGCATGCATCTTCATGAAGGAGTGGTACTGGAAAGTTTTTTCTCTTAGGATTGTATTTAAAAAAATGAATGCGTAAGAGAGTTTGTTTCCTTCTTGATACCAGCGTCGCAACTGCTTCGCAGGTGTCTTTTCCTGACTTTGCCAAACATATGATCTGTACGGTTTTAACTCTGTCGCACATTTTGCATCGTATTTTTTTTGTAATTCAGCCTTCGACCCTAAGGAAGACCACTTCGGTGTTCCTCTTTTTTCTTTTCTGGAACTGCCCTATAATGATCTTTCATTCAGCGTGGCATTTAGTTTGAGTCCTCCAAATTCTGCCGCTACTAGAATCTTCAATTTGGAATGAGAAAAGTAAGCATTTTTGAGAAATCTAATTGTAGTAGAAGCAACCAGGTTCTTATTCCGTCTCATACTGTGGCATTTTATTATATATTTGTGAAGCAATTAAAAGCCAATAAATTTACATAGCTGTTTTACTCTTTTTACAACGTGAAACAAAGCTGGTCTCTGCTAGTAGTGACATGTTATTGATGGCCGTGTCCCCTTAAGATTGTTTCGCTGTTTCCCCTGATACCTCTTTTATGGATCCGAATATATCGGAGGCGCGAGCGCGATAACGTGTATTTGTCCATTGAAGCTCGTGAACGAAAACTACGCGTCATAAATAACTTGGCGAGACGTCATGGATAATATTGGCACCTGGCTTAATTCACGAATTTCATAATATTTCTGCCAGAAACAACATAGAATTGAGACAATATGCAAAACAAACACAACAAGACGTATGGCCCAGGAATGCCAGCACACACAAACGTCTGCCAGAGGTAGACACTCTTTCGACATCAGAATACAACGCATGTCCTGCGTAGTGCACCTTCCTTGAATTCTTTTTCTGTTATCATCCCCTGAGAAATTTTTTCAGATTTGTATGCGCCGTTCGACTATAACTGCTCAATTTTAAAATTGACGTAAGTGACTCAGCCTTTCTTCTTGGAGGCGTGTTTGATACTTGAAAAGAGAATTTCCATACAATACTGCTGTCATTGTGGAGATATTAGATTTGCTGTCGAGCCTGATGATAATGACTACAGATCATAACGAACGCTCGTTTATTTCGAACGTTTCAGGCGCTGTCATCAAAATATGGATTAGGGGAATGGTAGCCGTCGTAGATAAAGGAAATAACACTGGCCGCAGAACTCAGTTAAAGCGAACGAGGAGGCGTCGTAAACCGGGCCCTGAAGTTCGTTAACTTGCTCTTCCAGGTAGTGAGGGGACCCAGGAGTGTCTTCCACCCGCTGGGGCCCCGTTCCGGAAAGTAATTTAATAGAAAGGGCGCATTTAAAGTTTGGATTACCGACAACCATACACGCGCTGATAGATCAGCTACAAGGACACTCATTGCCTGCATTTGCACCGGGTGGTAAAAGAATCTGAACTGGAAGCAGAAGTTACAGCGCGTGGACATGACTAAAGTAAACGTAGCGCATTGAAAAGTTTGAATTCCTGGCCACGTTTTGGTATCCGTCGTCTGTACAATCTAAAATTTTTCACGCTTAGCAAGCGTGAGTGTCGATGATTTTTTGCACGCTTGTTCTAAGCGTGGTGTGTTTTCACGCTTAGTAAGTGTGAGTAACGATTGAGAAATCACTCTTCCTAAGCATGACTCACAGGAGGAGTAACGCTAGCCAAGCGTGAGTGGAGGAAATTTTTTTCACGCTTGTTTTAGGCGCGTTGCGCTTCCAGCGCTCACGCTTGCCATGCGTAACTGGCGATCTCCCGAACGCTAAACGCGAAATAGATGTTTTTCACTTACTCGATGCGGCATTCTCCTGCTGTGTAGGCCGTCAAAAAACATTTAAATGGAATCTGAAAGGAGGAACTTCTTGTTGTACTGTATTTATGGGCTTGGCGGCTGCTTGTAAAATTCTGATGATTACAATTAAATAGCTAGTTACAGAAACTTACTTTCAGTTTTCATCTCGCGCTATATGCAAGCAAGAACACTGCGCTTGGAGAGCGTAACAAAAGATAGCTAGCTTTTTAGAAAATCAGAATATCATTTATAGTACAAGAAGAAAGCAAAAGAGATTCCTTCATTAATTCGTTGCCTACTATCACCATTTTGTACTTACCTGCACATGCCGCGTGCTTACGCACTGCTCAAGAGTGGCAATTCGTCATTGTGTGCTATGTTGCCTGAAACGACTATGCCTTCACTACAAAGCTTTTTTTCGCGTATATGCTGTGCGATTTTTGCAAGAGGGTTTAAAAACGCTTAAAAAGTGGCCTCTCTCTTATTCACTGTCGTCGCCTTTACAATGTTAGCATGAGCCTGAATGTACTAAGAAAACAGTTAACATTTTGTTTGTGCTGAAAATCTAGTTTCATGACATCTTCCTACATATGGACTGCTTAGCTAATGAACGATGTGCAAGAGAAGGTCACCTCATTTCAACATCGTTTAGGAGCTGCATTATTAAAATACCTATTCCATAAAGTTGGTAGGTTTTATATCATGCCAGAAAATAAGCTTAGAGAGTGCGAATTTGTTTACGTTTTCTGACAAACCCAAGCTCCATTGAAGGCAGTGCAAGAAAAATTGTCATAAAATATCTTGCTCAAGTGTGCCCAGCCAGTCTTACAACTAACCCTCTGATGTGCATTCTTACGACGTCATCACCTATACGTTAAGAAAGAAAATTAAGTATAGAATGTCGTTAGGTTTTACATGTAGAAGCAAGGCTGAGGAGCACTATACGAACGCGAAGTGAAACGAATTTTAAATATGAGTAGAATTTTTATGATCATAACTTACAAAAATGCTTGCCTAGGAGAATAATCTGAGAAAAAATATATGAAGTAGAAAATAGGCTCAAGATGCATCCTTGATGCCGTTATTAAGTAGCGCATGAAAAATGCTATGTAAAGTCATGCCGGAATGAAACGCCAGTACGCATATACGGTACTTACCACCTTGCAGGCAGATGTTAATTTATAACTATTTTATGAATACAAACTTCGCTAGACCTTTTGCTCTTACACGTGAATCAGGCTTGTTGTGCGCAAGTACACAGGTAAGATATTTTGTTTTGTTGGCACGCGGTGTTTGCCTTTCGTTTCGGCCTGATTGTCGCCCCGATCCGGCTTGTCAAAGCTCTCAAAGTGGAGCTTAGACAACAATATCCCGTAGCCTTTTTTGCGCGCATGTAATTTCAACTATACCGGCACATCCTACCACAGTTTGAATGAAATCTCCGTATACGTAATGCTCTTTACGTAATATACGCACAAACAAAGCACTAAAGTCTTCTCTGAGTTAGAGAAAACCTAGAGCCAAAACCATGCAAACCACAAGGACGAACGACGACGAGACACAAGCGCTGTTATTGTGCCTCGTCGTCGTTCGTTCTTGTGGTTTGCATGGTTATGGCGCTAGGCTTTCTCTAATCCAAGTATGCACCAACTAGCCCAAAAAGAGGTGTTAATGCAGTGTCTTCTCTGAGATGTGTCGGGTTGCAAGTTGACGACTGCACCGGCTCTCTGCAGCACACCAGCTGCTTCCTGTCGCCCCACGAAATGCACGGGCCAAAGACGACTGCGGGTGAAACCTGGCAAAGATAACATTAACAAAACAAATTGGTACCCGATGGAGTGAATCGTTGACAAATCTCACTAAGTGAAGTAACTACAAATTTATAAAAAACTATCTCATTGGCGCAGCCACACATTGGGACTGCGGCGTCGAATCTTCTTTATACACCGCTCAAAAATGAGTGTTGGCAAAATGAAGCAAGTTTAGAATCGCGCATGAAACTTCGGTTGTGAAAAACGATTTTACTCACCGTTGAGATTGGGCCAGTCAGTGCGAGCCTTGGCCGCAGATATGTGTCGATGGAGGCCAGTGTACATCCAGTTTCACTGCTGCTTCGTTTCATGGCTCATCATACAGCTGTCCCTTGCAGAATCTCTTCTGGTTCCCGAGCTCATTAGCTTGCGCGTAATGAGTTCCACTTGACAGGACTGTTTCAATAACTTTAGTCGTCATCTGTGAAGAGATCCCTTAGCTCAGCTAAGAAATACCATTGAAAAACCTGGTGAAATGCAGACGTATTGAAACTTACTATCAAAAGCCGTGGTCGCTGCTTACCAGTAATCCTCTCTTGCCTTGGGCTCAGGACCCTATTGGTCGCATTTTTCAGCAGGTGGTGCAGACTAGTCTGAACAAAAGAGTACAATATTAGCTTGCGCCTTATCAGTTTTTGATTATAAATGGCTTTGATCGCATACTTTAGTCTTCTACAGTTACGCACAACGTGGAGTTGTTTTGTGCGCACCACGTATGTCAGTATGTCCTTGACTTCTTCAACCTGCAGCGAATTTACTCAGTACAAATAACGCCAGATTCTACGTCTGTTTCTAAGGCATACGGTCGAATCTTCTAAGGACGCAATTCCTCACAGAATTGCAACAATAAGTCGAGCAGCAAACTTCATGCTGAGCAAAATTTACGATATATACTACCATCGATTCCAAGCTCACGTTACCCAACCAATTGCAAGGAGCCGTTCCAGTTTTTCTTGACCTCTGCTCTGTTGCAGAGGCGAGGTGTTTGCTTCGTGTTCTTGTAGTCCGCTTTTACTATATCTTATCATGTGGCTTGCCGAGGACGTTACAAGCGAAGTTTATAAACATATCGGTTCAGAATTAAAAATTTCGTAGTATAGGAGAGTTGGTGGCACCCAAGAAAAACAAAAAGATGGTCGCAAATCGTTTAAATGATTGTCATAAAAGTCGCTCTTTTAAATTCATGGTAACTGTATTTACATCGAAAGGATATGCGCTCAGCTCAGGGTCTGAAAAATATTCGTCAATCTGAAAAATCGTCAACATGGCGTTCGTTGTGACTACTTTTCGTTGCATCAATAAAGCTTTCGTCGCGAATTTCAGGAAGGGCATTCCAGAGATAAGCTATTAGTCGCAGCAGTCGATACTAGACATAGCTCAGACTTTTTGAAGTCACTGCATTTTTGTGGATCTGCAGTTAAATGTGCAAGTCCTAATTCACGGCTTTAACACGCCTGCTCTTCTTGAGCTGCTAAAACAACCGCTTTTCTGCCCGTTCATATGCTGTCATTACGAGAGCGCAGCATGGCCGCCACGGTGCTGTATCTTTGCCGCAGCGACAGCTACCACCACCGCCCGCAGCAGCACTGGCTCTACATACCAGACCGCAAACTCATTTGTGCTGCCTCCCAGCAATGCAAATATTAATTACACACGACTGCTACTTCACCCAGCAGACTGAAATTCGTAAAAGCAACAGAATTGTATCATAAAGTATAAGGTTAGGTTGTAGTGCCGCCCACAGTCACATGCGATTTCAATACAATATTATTAGATCGATGCGTCCCGCACAGTAATAAAACAAGCGATCTCCAGCCGCGATGTGTAGCACAAACAGGCACGTTTTTAGTGTGGCCTTAACGCACCGGTTCTGTGTTATGTGAGAAGTTTCAACGCGTCGTAATGTTCGCTTCGACGGTGAATTGCGGTATGCAATATTTATCTAATTTTCGATGCTCTCCGCAGAGAACGGTGGGAGCAGGCGCTTTCTACCCCGACGCGCGAGAAGCCATGAGGCTCAAGCAACGCCGGTGGCACTGCTCCTCTCCCGAAAATGGCCACCGACGCGAACTGGAAGGCGGCCGCGAAACTTTCGGGCCAAAGAGCAAACGCTAACGAGCACAAGACGCCGAGACAGGCGATACGGGATGACGAACGAGGCGACTCACAGCAACGGCAGCGAGAGCAACTCTCCTTTCTTCTTGCCATTTCTTCCTGTCGACCACACGACCCGAGTCAAATGGCAGCTAAGAACTTGACCCAACCCTAAGGCGAAATTCGGAGGTAAATAAGATCTTACACTTACTCTGAAAATGTCGTTGCTCGGAAAATATTTCGAAAACATATATTGAATGAAGACATTAAAAATAATTTGCTTACCTAGATATTCAAAAATGGTCGAGGAGCGCCCACAGTTCGCGGAGAGCGGCGCCATTGTTGCACGAGCACTCTGGGCAGTAGTACTCGGGGTTCTTGCACCTACTACACGGTACACCAAGCAGGTCAACCGATGACAACGTACTCATAATATTGTTGCTTTTCCGCCGCTCCTCACCATCAGAAACGAGCACGCCACACAATACACGCTTGAAACGCAGGCAGAGACGACGCACAAAAGAGAGTGCTATGGCCGGTGGCTCCAACAACTCTGACGGTCAAACCACGTTTTCCCGCCAAAATCACTGAACCGAGAGCCACCTTTCAGCAAGTCAGAAGCGAGCAACGGCCGCGTCGCCTGCCTCCGTTGGGGATATGTATCAGGATATATATATATATATATATATATATATATATATATATATATATATATATATATATATATATATATATATATATATATATATATATATATGCGTGATGAGGAGACTGGTGATCGGCCGCACGGGCTTTTTCTTAACGTGAGTTTTCCGGTCCTCACGCATGTAATCTTGCATCACGCGTAAAAGATAGAGAGTGGGGGTCTCCTGAACGCGCGTCACGCTTGTATGGACGAAAACAGCACATATTTTCAGTCACGTGGTGCTCAAAACAAAGTTCATGCCGCCGAGGAGTGCGTTTCACGCTTAAAACTGGTCCGTGGCATGACTCTATGCGTGAAAATAGAGTGTACAGACGGCTCCACCTCTTGTGCTACTACAATTTACAGGCAGCGTCAGATAGCAGACAGTGCAGCTAAAACATTCTCTGCGCGCGTGCACTTTGCTGCTTTCCTTACTGCATATGCCCAGGAATGATAGACGCACGCACTGTGAAAAACAGACGTGATGAGACGCATGTAAATTTGTCGCAATGCGTCGCTGATGTCGCCAGTACGTTGCCTTGCATGACACAGACAACATCGCAGAATTGTGTTCGGACGGAGCCATTGTGCTCAAAGTACGAGCGCTCCCCGACCACTCAGCGTCTGATTATGTGACCAACCTAGCACCAGCTGCCGCCAAGCTTGAAGCAGAAGCAGTTAAATCTCGTCCCCAAAAAGAGAATTTTTTCAGCAATGGTCTCCGCGAGGAGAACATCACCCGCCTGGAAAGCCTGGAAAGTGCCATGAGGGCATCTTTTTTCAAGACGTAGACGATGATGAAGCATTTTTCATGAAATCGACTACACTTTTCGTAGGGTTGGTAATTTTCGCTGTAAATGGGGGAGCTCACTTTTTAAGAACGTCGGGCACAACAAACGCAGTCCGCCTGACCGTCAGGTTTGTTATAAGTGGGTTCAAACGTATATCATTTAGGAGGAGTTGTGCAATGTGCTTTCTGCACATGTGTTCACAGTTTAGCGGCACGAACACTGAAAATTTTACGAAGGAGATCTTTTCGACCTTTCATTGACGTCAACGCCTTCATGAACTCCTATGTTCTGTTTTCAACTCATAATGCTGCCTTCAGTAAACAATTCTTCTGTTTATTCTTAAGACCCTTTAACCGGTTTTAAAATTTACATTATTCGGGAGCGGGAGAAGGAAATACCGAAGAGCAAAACGCCCTTCGGAGAAGTACTGATGCGACACAAGAGAACTTCTTTCAATTGTGTGCGACCTCAACAATCTACTGTATTTCTCTGGAAAACATTTCTTTACGAAACAGAAACGCTCAATGATTAAACTATCGCATTCTGTTTTGCTAAAAGAGTGAATGGGATAAACAGAGACAGAAAAATAAAGTGAATAAATTTTATTCCTGTCATGCTGCGTTCCAAAACCTCATGTTCACGTTAGTGAGACATTCTTTTCGAAACGGTCTCTATTGTTGCTCTATACTATCACTGTTCGTGGTGATAAAAATAAAACACTAAATATTGAAAAATCTCTAAAGCACGAATACCCAATAAAGCATCGCTAAACGGCCTATCGTTCTTTCTTGCCAATTTATGAAAGGTATTCAAGGCAGCCCTGAACTACCTTCCCCTCTCCTCTTCTGAGAATTGTGCCTCCACGGTGGCTCAGTGGTTATGGCGTTCGGCTGCTGACCCGAAACACGCGGGTTCGATCCCGACCGCTGCGTTTGAAATTCGATGGAGGCTGAATTCTAGAGCCCCGTGTACTGTGTAGTCCGTGCACGTTAAAGAACCCCAGGTTGTCGAAATTATTCCGGAAACCTTCACTACCGCGTCCCTCATAGGCCGAGTCGCTTTGGGACGTTAAACCCAATAAACCAAACCGAACCTTTTGTTATCTTCTGCAGCTATGCAACAAAGAGCGTAAAATCTTTTGCTGAACGGACAGCCGACTTACGCGAAATTATCTTCTATGGTTCGGGTGGGCTGTTTGGTAGTTAGATTCTGAAGGAAAAACAAGTAATATATTGTAAGAATTGAGTTTTTCGTTTGTTAACTAACTTCTCCCCAGTTTAAAAACCAACCATATTTAGTAAGGTCTCTTAGGCCCGTCAATGGAATTGAACACAAACTTCTCTCCGGCGGACTTTGGCGGCTCAACCTGCCTTTTAAGATACGTAGACGATTAAAGATGCCATACTCGTAGGACGAAATCTCGATTTACTGTATGAGCACCTCACAAATATGAAGTGCATAAGTTTTCCGTCTTCATAAAGCAATCATCTTCGGCAGTCAGCATTTCTGCAACATGAGTATAGATGAAACTTCTTTGAACACGGGGCAGGGGGCAATGCAACGACTGTGGTTATCTCGGATACGGCATTTATCCAAACGTAGAGACACAATGAGTATACTCATCGCTTAAAACACCATTGTCGTTAGTGCCACAGTCATGGGATACGGCGAAATAAAATAAACAATGAAAAATTTCGAACTGTAAAAGCGAAAACAGGTTGCATATGATGCGCTCTGACATTTTGAGTGCTCAAGCCATTTGATTTTTTAAATGTTGTTTTTCGTAAACATTTTTCAAAACAGTGCAGAAACAATGCGTAGCAATGATGACGTCTTCTGCTCACTGTTCTAAAGGGCAAATACGATCGAAAGACAATCGACCCCGCTCCCGGAGTGTAGGAAATGTTATTGATGGAAAAATGCACAGCTAGATTTTGTGTTAAAGGTTGTCTGAAATGGCAGCCAGCTGCACCTTTTACGAAAAGCATTGCCTGTCAGTTAAAGACGTCTCCTGAACGAACTAAGTCCGGGAATGCAGGAGAACGCTTACTGCCTCATTTCTTTTTTGTTAATATTATGCCTACGTATCTGCCAGGTTAGCGCAAGAAGAAAGAACAGCGTCATAACTGTAAAAATCCTGTAAATATTCTGAGACCCAAAGAAGCTTGAGCTTGACAGGCTCCAGTTCTGGGAAAATACCAGACACTGACGGATTTTCACCAGTACCTCTCCGGAGCTCACGAGAAAGCTTTGGGTAGCGATGTCTTGCACATTACCGTCTACAAGTAGCACATCTGGAACAGTCCGATGGAACTGATTACACTCATGTTTACGACACCAAATAAGGCATTTCAAAAGTCCAGGAACAACAGGGACAGCCAGCAAGGTCCGCATGCAGAAAAACAGACTTGAAAACCAGCTTACCAGCAGGCAAGTGGGACAGAATAGTGCGGTTATTACTACAGGCTGTAGACGCCGAAACAGTACCTTGGCCTGAGTCCGATTTATTCATTTCGGCGGAGGACATCAAACATGCGACCGAATTCTTCTTCTTCTTCACCCCAGGTATATGGCACATACCCACGGAATGTCGTCTTCATCTTTCTCCCACTAGAGTATTGCCGCAGCCGAACACGCGTCATATTAGACTGCAATACATTTTGGCGCTCTGCATTGTACGTTGTTTTCTTCATTAACTAATACTACTATAAAACTAACATGCGCGCTTTGATCTATGTGCCGATAGTAAAAGAGAGATGCGCGCTACATGCGTTGGGGTGGACAATGGTGTGGCAGAAACACGGCACTAGGGCTGCCGGCCTACATTGGATCAATTGTCTTTGAAGATGAAAAATGAGAAGACGCGCATCACTAGCTCCTTGGGTCACAGGACCCCTGAATCGCGTTTTGAGGTACATATCTGGCGGTGATGTCAGCCTGCAAAAAGCTAATATTTGGCATAATATTTCGTGCTTAGTAATTCTAAACCACCAGCCATTATTTTATGTTGTTGTTGTTGTTATGTCTTTTCTATCTTAAAGAGCCTTACGGCGCTCTCGGCTCTCGAGTAAAACATAAAACGAGTATAGCGAACATATTAGAGAGCAATCGCATGTGGTGCACGCCTAAACAACACGCATCTGCTTTGGCGGCGCAATTCACTTGGCTAGAACTGACATTGGGGGAACAGCGGACTCTCATTAGCTTCCCTTTATGCACCTTGTCATCCTAATCCGTGAAAGAAGAAAGCAGAAAATTGGTATTCACGTATTCATTACGTGCGCACACCATCTGAGTGGACTATACTTAGCACATGTGAAGAGATGCTCCAAAATTCATTTATAAGCACTGTTTTCACAAACAGAGCTTGAAAAGAGCTGTAGAAAAATAGCTTACCACAACAAAACAGGAGCGAGCGTGCTGCTTCACATTTAAAGAGTGTAATTCAAAGCGTATATAACGATACTCGCTTAGTTTCTAGAACCATTTTCTTTACATCATGGAGCAGAGTTGCTCTAACATGTAGAGCTCATCATATTAACACATAACAGCTTTAATAATGCTACTGTTCGGCGTATAGGAAACTTTAGCATTTTTTGTGGATTCGGTTATATGGATTTCAATGTGCACCGCTACTGAAGGCCACTGTCACGCTTTTCTGTAACAGATACCAGGTGGCAAGAGAAAGAGCAGAAAGGACATATATGGTGAAAAAATGCACAGGCAATCATAAGACGTGAGCGACAAATCTGCGTCAGCACTATCAGTTGTATAGTCCTCCACACACCCTTCTGGAGTGTTCCAAAAGCCTACCGGGTTGCACAGGTGACGTTTTACGAGCGGCCTACGACTCGGAGCGTGACCTTAACTGCATGCAAGTTCTCATGGCTCGTGTTAAACTTCTCACCTCTACAAAAGCTTACGTGGCCTAGCAGCCAGCGGGAATGTTCATCAGTGGGCAACACAGAGCGCCGTTTAAAAGCTATTGGCAGGATCGATTATGCAATTCAGTTTTGCATTGACCCCTTTCACATTGCGTACTTAATTTGATTTCAACGCCGCTTGTTTTGTTCTGGTGCTGTGTGGGCTGCTGTTGGGGAAGGTATGGGTCAGGAAGGAGATTGGCGTAGCTTTCCAAGGGTGAAAACAGACGCGGAGTGGAGGTGGCTAAGTTTGCGGTGGGTGCAGGCTCGTAGGTGGGGTGTGCATTTTTACCATTTCCTAACCCACTAAACACCCAGAGGAAGATGCTTTGGAAGAGCGACTTTCCGAGCTGGGGGTGACCGGAAGGCGTGCCGCTCCGCTCCGAACAGCAATGGGCGCTGTGCGGTGCAGCCTTTGCACTCTCTATCTCTCATTCTCGTACACACACAGACCCGCACCCGCACCCAAAGCAATCAAACAATGCACCGGCCTACATACCCCTGTTTCGGTGCCCAGCATGACGTTTTTTTTCCGAAATATTACTATATATTTGACTCCTCCTACCTAACGTGATTGCTCCCGTGTGCTCGTCGCGCCAGGTAGAGTGTGAAATATCTCCACATTCCTGTTTATTAATTCAGTTCTGCGCTATTGCCCGATAGTGTATATATATATATATATATATATATATATATATATATATATATATATATATATATATATATATATATATATATACACACTTATGAATGGAGCCAACAGTCACCGAAACCAAGGTGCATCGAGGAATGTGCTTTTTTTTATGTGTTGTGCTGATCAGTGGGATAATAATACTTAGATAAACCTATCGCTTAAAGAAAATTACTTATAAAGCAGCAGAAATAACAACCATGCCGCTGGTGGGGTCCGAACCCACGACCTCCGAATATCGCGTCCGGTGCTCTACCAACTGAGCTACGGCGACGGCTGTCCAATGTGCTGCTCTAGTGGGTATTTCGGTTTATTGTTTGTAAGCGAACCTTGAGAGTGTTCACCAGCGCCACCCTCGTCCATAGCGGCGGACGTAGCACGTCCTGTAATACCGCGAGGGTCACGTGGAACGTCATCTAATGGCGAGGGCGGAAACTGTGCGAGAGCCCTCTTATGCTACCTATGGCATCAAGACTGCCAGAACCGAGACCCTCGTTAAGCCATTAGCAGACAAGGTAAAGGAAATGAGGGGCTCGTTTTGACAAACTTATGAAGGGAGCCAACAGTCACCGAAATCAAGGTGCACAGAGGAATGTGTAATTTTCTTATGTGTTGTGCTTATCAGCGGGATAATAATATTTCGATTAATCTATCGCTTAAAGAAAATTACTTATAAAGCAGCAGAAAAAACAACCATGCCGCCGGTGGGCTCCGAACCCACGACCTCCGAATATCGCGTCCGGTGCTTTACCAAGTGCCATTGTGTTAATCCCAGAAACAGTAGGTCGCCCCAGATGATTCTCTTCGTGTATTTTGGGAAGCATGCCAAAGCGCCCCGTGGAGGCATTTTTTTTGCGTCAGCGCCATACTTATTCGCGGCGGTAATTCTTGTTGATCGGTTAGTTTATTGATAGTTTTTTCTATGATCTTCTTGTGTCCAGAGGTGGGGTCTGATGATACTTTGCTATAGAAGTTTGAGTCGTTGAGCTGGTGGTTGCCTTACTGAATATAATAACCTTTGTCCAAAATAACTATACCTTGACCCTTGTCGGCGGGCTTAATGACGTTGTCGGTTCATTTCCTAAGTGTGTCTAAGGCGTTACGTTACGTTGTTTTTTGTGAGGTTAGGAGGGCCAGATTTTCGTGTCCCGAACGTCTGAAAAATGTCCTCTCCTACCGCTTTATTATATCAGTGAGGATATTTATCCCTATCAATTGTAGGTGTCCTCTGTTTCTGAGGTTTGGAGCACAAAGAATTATTTTGTTTGGTTTGTCGAAAAAATATTCCCGTAGTCTAAGTGTTCGGAAAAAAAACAACCCCTCACATAGTTGATCTCTCCCTAGCCTCCCTCTTTCGAGACACCTCCGCGAGAAAGGCCATGAGTTTGATAAACTTCAAGTAACAATATTACGGAGTGGCTTTAAAAACACTCTGGAGCGCGAAAAACGAGAATTATGGTTTATTTTCAAGTTTAACACAGTGCCAAAAAACACATCAGCCAAAAACCACCGCTCCCTATCTTCTCTTTCGATGGCAGAGACCAACGAAAATTCTTACCCTAATAGACAAAGCACCACCATTGACTACATCGTCGGAGGTCATACCCATTTTGCATGTCTGTTTCGGCTACTTATTTCCATCTGGCGTTCCACTCATTCTTTGGTCCTGCGAAGGCCACATATCCCCTTCTGTCTCTTTTTTATCATTTTTTTACCATTTCACATTTCTGGCTACTCTATGAGCTGAGGTCTCTCACACTGACAACATTCATTTGGCTGCCTCTCCTACTTCTCCCTCCCTTTCTTCCCATTCGTTTCTTTTTTTTTGTCAGTGCGGGTGCGATGTCCAGCTGCAGCGGCTATAACAGCAAGGGGCGCAGTACTGGCCGAGAAAAAAAAACTGCTTCACGGCTGTTTGACTCATACGTTTGGTTGGGTACAGATTCCTTTGCCCCCTGACCTCCGGCCAGGAACAGCAACACGCATCCTTCCAGGAAGGTAGCACCGCGTCCATGCGCGCTGTCGTCCCCCTCAGCCCAGTTCAACACACCTGTCAACAGGCAACCACGCAGCAGTTCACAAGACAGGGGTCGCACTCTTGGCATTGCACTTTCCTACTACCTACATGCTCCATGCACTCTCTATCTTTTGTTTTTATTTCCTTCTCCTTCTGCCGCCTCTCGAACAGCTTCAACTGCTCTTTCTTTCTTTTTGCTTTTTTATATTTTCACTTATTCTGTATTGCCTTTTCGCCTTCCTGCTTTGGATCCAACCCCTATAAATAAAGGGGAAACACCAATGAAGTAAATCAATCTAGAAAAAGATCGGTCCTCCGATCGTAACGTCGAGTAAAATAAAAAAGTTACTTAAACGAAGCGCACTCTTCGCTCTCTCTCTCTCTCTCTCTCTCTCTCTCTCTATATATATATATATATATATATATATATATATATATATATATATATATATATATATATATATATATATATATATAATAAACGTCGACCACTGTTTAAAACGATTCAATTCTGGTTTCAGCCGTCGAACGGCCTTCAAGAATTTGACGATGGCCGTTCCATTGTCGGAACGTCAAATAAATCGTTTGAAACGTTTGTCTGCCCTTATACTACTACTGACCGTGCCAAGATTTCCCGTTTTGCTAGATTATATAAACACACACGCAACGCACACACACACATACACACCACCAATATATATATATATATATATATATATATATATATATATATATATATATATATATATATATATATATATTTGTGCGTGTGTGTGTGTGTGCGTGTGTCCGTGTGTGTGCAGACAGAGAGAGAGACCGACAGACAGACAGACAGACATAGAGCAGAATGTGTATGCGGTACCAGTACAAGCATGTTCTAGACTACTTTCCTCTTGCATTCCAATAATGTGCACTGCTCTCAGTTTTGTATCGGCGACCAAGTGATATTATATACACAATCTACGTGCCTTTTACTCTAGATGTACGGAGGTATATTTTGTGCCTCTTCAAAACTGAAGCCGGTGTGGCTGAAGAACAGCACTCATGAACCCGTAGAAAGCTACAGATGGCATTAGCAAGTACATCGAAATGAGAACAACAGGAAGAGAAGGACAGCTGAGGATGTTTGACCTTTCTAAAGAAATGCTCTATCAAATTCCTCAAATAACCTTTAAAAGAAAAACCAAATACATTTTAAACATCATTCATAAGAAAGTGATGACGTCAAACATTCCCAGCAGCAATTTCAATTGTTTTTTGTTGACGCTGCAACTTCGTCACTCGGTACAAGATAAACGACAGTCTTCGCCACTTACGTGGTGGATTTTCTAAATATAACAGATCAATAGAGAATGAATGAAGTGGGATAAGAAATAAGGCTGTTTGAATTTGCTTTCATAGTATTTGCAGTACATCACCAACAGATGTCTAGTTTGAAGTGACCTTTTCGCGCGCATCCTGCGAACAGTTTCGGCTTTGTGTAGAAAACAGGAACGCATTTTGTCGCGCTGAGGGCTTTCAAAAAAAACCTTGTTCTTCGCTTCGACGTCTGCTCTGGTGTCACCTTATCCGTGCTACAAGCTTCCCATTCGGCGAATAATTTTCGATTACTATGGTAATCGAATGTTAATCAGCAAATCTTTCTTATTTGTGATATGTTTCGCATAAATATTATAATAAATGACGTTTTATGCAGCTGAAACTGTGTTCCTCAAAGGACTTTACAATAAAAAACCATATCTTTGATTAACACTATGAAAGAATAAAGGTCCTCTATACCTTGCAGCATGCAGCGATGGCGTAGAGGTAGATCGTCTGCCTCCCGTGCAAGAGGAACGGGGCTCGAATATCGGTGCCGCAGAATTATCCATCGGGCTTGGAAAAAAACCTCCGCGTGTAGATGGAATTGCGCTGGTGCACTCCGTCACCACAGCAGTATTTGACCACCCTGGTGTAGCACTTGGCCACAACCTTCTATTAACAAAGAAGGCAAGCGTAGCAGGGGGCATCAGAAAGTTAGGTGGGCCGATGAGATTGGGAAGTTTGCAGGCATAGGGTGGGCGCAGTGGGCAAATGACAGGGTTAACTGGAGAGGCATGGGAGAGGCCTTTGCACTGCAGTGGGTGTAGTCAGGTTGATGATAATGATATCTAGCAGCTGCTGCTACGCTTCTAGAAAGAAAAAGTAGGGAACTTTTCTCTGCTTTTGTTAAGCCTCAGTTACCCTACCAGAGACACCAGTGATGCAAAGACGTAAAGTAGCGCGATGAACCCGCAGGCACACGTCCGTGCAGGAGTGCAGAACAGTTTTTCCTTTGCGACAAACTTTCACCTACGTCGATCTTAAATGCGCCGATGTGGTCCTAATGTTCGAAGTGCAAGGTGACCCGACTAATCTCCCACAGTGGCTATGTGTCATTAAATGAGCGGCCAACAACAACTTTGCTTAACGGAGGCTATGTGCTTTGTGACCTGCATTCGTCATGCTTAAACGACACAACCTTATTTGGCGACGGCGATACTGTTTCGAGGACTTTGAAGTCAAATTTCTTACTTCCGTCATTAGTTTCTCGGATCTTGAGCTGCTGCCAGCCTTCCTGCCAACTCCTGTTAGTCCTGCGTTTCACTGGAAGCAATGGGAGCTGGAGTTCCACAACTACATGGTGGTGTCGTGTGCTTCCACACTGGCAGCGGGCCGACGGGAGGATATTATGCTTAATTGCGCAGTCACTCACGCTCATCGAGACTTTTACCCCTTGCTGCCGCAGTTTGCTTCGAAACCCTCGGCTACGCCCTCCCAATACTGTGAAAAGAGGTCCTTACCATGACGGGTTGGATGAGCGGTTGTGCCTCCTGGCGGCGCACAAAATCCTCTGGGCCTTGCCTTGGCTTTTCACCAAGTGCTCTGAGAGTCGGAAACTGACAACTTTCATTACACATGATGGGCTCCTCAGATTCAACCGCGCTTGCTTCAGACTGGCTTTGTGCAGCTTCTGCAGTTCAGAAATGATGCACTTAATTGCACACAAGCCCAAGGAATTTCTATTCTACATCGAAAATATCATCGTCCATTGAACCATCTGGCCAGAGCATCTGGTCCAGCTTTCGTGTCGTTCTCGAGCACCAGTCCCAAGCTGTAATAACGCTTAATCACAGAGGCATTTTTCATCTACATAAGCTTAGTTTCTTGGAGACAAATGAATGGAAACAGGTTCTCGTTATGACATACACGACAGAAGCCCTGTATGTCACTTTATCGGTCAGTGTTGGCTCACTTTTCTAAGGGGCATGTCAGTGGTGAAGGGCTGTTTAAATTGATCGTTGAAACGAAACGAAACAAAATTATCGGAAATGCAGTTTCGAGTTTTAGACCCTAAGGATGTGTATTTCAAGTTATCGCTTCTTCTTATGATGTTGATCGTTCATTAAGTGTTGCACTGAGCTTTTATGCTCAACCTTCTGCCAGTACAGGAATCTTCAATTTCTGGACGAGAGGGGGGGAAGGAAACACTTCACAGATGTCTAATTTGAGTCAAAGCAACCGGAATTCTTATTTCAATTCATACTGTGCTGTTTTGTTTTATAATTATGAAGAAATTAAGAACCTATAAAATATAAAGAACTGCTTTCAGCTTTTACAACGTGAAACCTGAGTGGTCTCCGCCAGTGGTGACATGACATTTATGGCTGCTTTCTATATCGATTTGTTAATCGGTTTCCCTCGATACATTTTTTTGGATCCGAATATGTCGGAATCGTCAACGCGATGGCCTGAATTAGTCCATTGAAGCTGGTAAACGAAAATTATGCGCCATAAGTAAGTTGGCAGTAACGTTGCTGATAATTTTGGCTCCTGCTTTAATTAATAAATTTGGTAATTTTCAGAAAGAAATACCACCAAAGAGACATATTGCAGTCCTTATAAAAACATGAGTTTTTTTTTCTTCGAAAGTCTAATATAAATATGACTCCTCCTACCTAACGTGATTCCTGCCTTGTGCTCATCGCGCCAGGTAGCGTGTAAAATATCTCCACATTCCTTCTCGTTCATTCAGTTTTGCGCTATTGCCCGACTACTTACAATTGTCTTAACCTTTCCCTACAAGGAATTATAACTTCCTCGAAAGTGTGGCGTATTCAAGAGGACCCAAGCGTGTTCAAATTTAATTCCTTCTGTACTGTTCTGTAACGCGGTAATTGCATGCTAGGTCAATAAGGGTACTTTAATTACATATGCCTAAATAGGTATATATATATATATATATCTATATATATAGTGTGTGTGTGTGTGTGTGTGTGTGTGTGTGTGTGTGTGTGTGTGTGTGTGTGTGTGTGTGTGTGTGTGTGTGTGTGTGTGTGTGTGTGTGTGTGTGTGTGTGTGTGTGTGTGTGTGTGTGTGTGTGTGTGTGTGTGTGTGTGTGTGTGTGTGTGTGTGTGTGTACGAATAAGTAGGCCGCCGCGGCGGGTAAGTGGTTATGGCGCTCGGCTCCTGACCGAGAGACGCGGGTTCGATCACGGCCACGGCGGTCGAATTTCAATGACAGCTAAATTCTCGAGGCCTGTGTTCTGTGCGATGTCAGTACACTATAAAGATCCCCAGGTGGCCTAAATTTCCGGAGCCTTTCACTCCAGCGTGCCTCATCGCCTGACTCGCTTTGGGACGCTAATGCCCCATAAACCATAAACCAAACCATATGCCTTCCAGCCCTCAAGAGAGGTGTTGTGTAAAGGAGATCGAAATAAACAGTTCGGAAGAAAATTGGTTTTTGGGGAAAGGAAATGGCGCAGTATCTGTCTCACATCTCGGAGGACACCTGAACCGCGCCGTACGGGAAGGGATAAAGGAGGGAGTGAAAGAAGAAAGGAAGAAAGAGGTGCCGTAGTTTAGGTTTCCGGAATAATTTCGACCACCTGGGGATCTTAAACGTGCACTGACGTCGTACAGCACACGGGCGCCTTTGCGTTCGCGTCCATCTAAACGCGGCCGCCGCGGTCGTGGTCGAACCCGGGTACTCCGGGTCAGTAGCCGTGCGCCCTAACAACTGATCCAGCACGGCGCGAAAGCAGAGGGTAGACAGCCGTCGCCAAAGCTCAGTTGGTAGAGCACAGGTGGCAAATTCGGAGGGTGCGGTTTTGAATCCCACCACCGGCATGTGGTTGTTTTTTCTGCTTATTTTATTATTCTCCCCTTGATAAAATCCACAAAATTCAAATACCAAACGTCCCTTATGCTCATTTGTATCGCATTCTGACCTTTATGTCCTAACGAGTACCTCTTTCCATTCCCTTGTTAGCTGAAATCCTTTCACATGAACAACTGAAATCTATCACCATAACAAACGGCTGCTGTTCGTTTTGCACAAGAATCTGTGGTGCAGTTCTTAGAATGTTTTTCGCTGATAGTGTTGTATGCTCTCGGAAAAAAGATAAATAATGACTGCCTTGACGACACAAGCAGTGCACAAAGCGTTTATCAATTCGCCTTGTTTGTTTCTTGTTCAGAGCTTTCAGCAAAATCTGGCGTTCATTCACAATTTCAGTCTATTTTTTTCTGTATAGCTGAAATTTTGTAAGCGAAACTAATCAAGATTTTTCTGTTCTGAGATGTGCGCCAAGTGCGAATGTGGCGAACACATCCGCCGGGCCACAACGAGCTAACCATCCCTCTGCGTGAGAAAATATCAAATGGCTACTGACGCACAAGTCACATGCTTTTGTGCAAAGCAGGCGACATGTGCGCTTGCAGCCTTTTGATTTCGCTTCAAGCAGTGTTTATTTTTCTTCGAGCGGCATTCCCGCTCCTCGCCTGTCGCAGACTTGTTTAGCACTTGCCCCAAGAAATGTTTCGCGCCTTCTCATTTCTGCTTTCCTTTTCCTTGTACTTTAATAATACTACTGGCTTTGCTGCTCACAATTTGTTGAACCATGGCGCCGTGGAGTTTTCCTGCTTTAGAAATTGTAGAAATACGTATAGCTATTACCGAATGTGGGCTAAGAATTTACGTATGTTTCTATCGAATGGCCCATTTACCAATAGCCAAATCCGACTATTATAAGTTATGGCAGAGAGAGGATAGGTGGATGGTTGTTCTTGGTTGTGACAGAGTAAACAGGGGAGGGTAATTAAAGGTTCAGGAGGGTCAGGGTGCCTGCCAAACTCCCTGACGTTTTACCTTCAGGGTGCTTGGCAGGCACCCTGAGGTTTACCCTCCCTTGTTCAATTTCTGATTACCAATGATAAACGGTATTAGTACACGCAAGGGTCTGATGTGAACTCTCGAGTAAGTAGTGGAACGAAGAATTCAAAAGAGCATTTCTATACACGCAGGCTGGTTTTGACAAAGAGACCCTTTCACCAATTTCGAGCAAATCAAAAACATCTGGCATAACGCAGCTTGGAGAAGCTTTCGTTTCGAATATAAATTAAAATGAAGTCTTGAGAAGCACCATCCCGGGTGCAAGTTTTCAGCTAACTTAATTCTTTTCCAGTACATATTATGCTCGCCGGCTCTAAGAAGTAGAATGTGATAAATAATGCTGCGTCATTTCGACGCAGCTTTTGTAAAACGGCAAGAGAAATGTGTGCTGTGATGCCGGACATACCCCTAAAAGGTGCTCGATCCGCTGGGCGTTTAGCCGAGTCGCGTAAGGTTCTTGCGTAAAATGCTGCCGCGTGCGATGCATGTGCTCAGTAATACGCTCATTCAAACCGCACAGCCTAGACAGCATGAGTTGAAAAAGCAGTTCTTAAACGCCAACCGTGGAGAGTCGCTTTCTTGACTTGGCGTCCAACGCTACGTTCATTCTTCTCCTGACTGTATATAACTTGAAAGCAAGCTTCACTGCACAACCTATTGCTCTGTTCTAGCGAGGTAAATTGATTGCGGCGTCTGTGTCAACGCCCAGTTCGAGACGTGGTCATCGTCCATAGTACACTTCCCAGCCACTGCCTGAATTTTCGACGACATCGCCTGATTAATTTTCGGTGCTGTATACGCGTTATATTACGTGTAGGTTATAGCGGGGCACTGCACCGTCCTAAGACAGGCTCTCCGGAAAACAAATACGTTAATCTTCGAAGCGTTTTAGGAGAACGTCCTTAGGCACGCTTTTTTTCTAGGTCGGTAATCTGCGTGAATTGGACCACTGGGAAAAGCAATTCCATGAGCTGTTTTTAAGCTCATGAGCTGTCTAATCAACTATAGATGCTAAGCTATTAGTTTCAAGAATGAACCACTTTGCAGACCAAGAAATAAATTCTGCAAACAAGGCCACACGAGCGAAAAAACGCAAAGTTGGCGTCAATAGCCTGGAATACCCAGTCTTTTTTATGCCTTGGTTATATTTGCCAGGACCGCTAGAATCTGTGCGTTTTAGAGACACAGAATACAGGAAGGCATTAGAAAATTTTAGTTCAAGCTTTTTGCTAACTTTTAACCATATAAATATTGTGTAAGCAAGCAGACTTTGGTTTATGTGGCAGTATATATCTGTATTTTATTTCGGCCGCAACATTCATTACCAGCTTTATTAATGTACACAAACGGTAAAATATGAGAGGGATAACGCGGAAGCGGGATACGTACGTAGAAACCGATCTGTGCTTATAGAACAACTCTTAAAGTGTGGCAAACGCGGAGGTCTGTCAAATATTGTAGCGCACTTTCGGACATAGCGTAATAGCTCGGGCTATACTTCTAGAACTTCAGACTCGGGCAGAATCGTAAAGGAAAAGTACGGAAACCGAGCTCATCGACCATAGTCTTTTTTTTTTGGCAACGGCCAAAAATTCCTAAATTTATAAGCGTACAATTCAGTTTTTTGGCCTGCGGATATATTAGACATATTTATTAGTAACAGCCCGTCACTATCGAGCACCTGGTTCTATGAACACTCATGCCTAGACACAGAAATCCGCACCTATACTACGCGTGCTACAGAGAACTTGTCCGTCACCGCGGAACTTGTTGCTGCCAGGCCTCAATAGGTGTCTGAATACGCCCTGGAAGGAATCGTATCTGAAATATCAGAATCCAAATTGTGAGGAAGAAATATGCAGTGAGTTGCTGGAACGGATGCAATGTTTATTTCATTGTTCTTTTGCAACTATGTTTATTCCAATCATCATATTACTAAACCATTAAATTTTGAGAGTGCCTGAGAACAGAAAGAATTAGTTTCGTTAATAGATGACCACCAGAGAGTTAAATGTAGTATCTTGTTCTGCTAGCGCACACATGAATGCCTTTTCCTAGCGTCGTATCAGAACATCTGCAAAGAGGGTTATACTCTCCGGCATCTGTTGCTCCCGCTTTCGACGAAAACACTTTGATAAAGCATTCAATGGGTCTTCGAAATGAAGGTAAAGTGTTCTTTACTGAAGGCTGCACTAAGAGCTGAAACAGAATATTGATTTGTAACAAGGCATTGACGTCAAAGAAGGGTCGAAGAGATTCTGTTTCGAAACTTAGCAACATTCATAGCGCTACACTACATACAACTGTGTAAACAAAACTGTGGAAAATTGCTCTGAAACAGCTATTATCTTGCTAGGCTAGCATGGGTATTCCGAACTGATGTCACTACAGTGACGGCAGTGAAGTTTCGAAATCCTGTCGTAAAGTAGGAAATATTTCCTCTCGCGAAGAGAATGAGTTCCTCTGTGACGTTTAAAAGTGATTTGATATGGGAGAATAGAAAAAAAAACCCGGAAAAACAGCTCAGCGAATGCTGTCGCACGCAGTGCTTAAAACGTCGCTCAAACTATGCTCCCATTATTGGCATTCTTATCAACTCTATACTAATCTGATTACGAAAATCTGCAACCTCTACTTGTACAGATGTACAGATCATGATAATTACTTCATATAACATTGTATGATTCGCACATTTCGAAGACATTGATCGCGTAGTTAATACCCCTGAGACTTAATCTTAGGTCACACACTGCGACTTCTTTTCTTGATCGGCTTTATTGGCAGCAATAATTATTAAATATTATTATAATGATAATAACCAAGACACAAATTAGTATGTTAGACCCCTGGTTCATGCTAATAAAGTTGCTTAAAAGAAAATCAGGCACAATTCCCTTCACGACATCCATTTATCTATATGCAGACAAAGCTGCTTGTGGCAGCAATGGGAATTGCCACCTTTGATACTTAATCATGAAAACACGACAGAAACTAGTATGGCATGGGCATTATGAAGTCAACTTCAAATGATTACGTCAGCACGCTTCAAACGATACATTTTACATGTTAGACACGCATAATCTCTGCGACTCAGTCCGTACTTAAATCGCCGCTCGGGAGCACGTTGTCTCGCTAAGCAAACCAAGCAGTTTGTTTCAAAGGGTGAATTTCTCTGAGATCCGTAGTTTATAACCGGACGTCCTGAAATCATGTCGGTCTCCGTGCGCCTTCGCGGAAGCCTGTCGATGCGTCGGATCGCCTAACATGAATAAACCAATAATGCCTCTGTCCCACTCAAGACCGTTAAGAGCGAAAAACAAAAAGTCGTGAGAATGACTCCACGTTAACTCTGATTTTGGGCACTGATGGCGAAGTGCGATAATAAGCGCCCCCAGAACCGAACCAGATGATAGGCTAAGAGATACATCATAGCGCGAAAGGTCCGCACCAACATGAAACTCCAGCTGGCGAGAAATTTTCCCTTGCAGCAAATACTACTCGTTTTTTTTTCGTTTCTATACGGTATTTGTTTAGGCTGTCTCCCATATTCATTAATCTTAAAGCACCAAAATGCACAAAACAGATGGTATGAAACATTCCACATCTTGTGGGTGTCAACAACATCCTAGAAGACAACACTTTTTTTAAGACTGCTTCTCGAGGCTTGTTGAAGAAAAAACGTATAGTCGTGGTAAAAAGTCCTAAGGGCACAGCGTTCAGCTGCAGCGGAATGAATGTTCCTAGAATGCTCCGTGCAGCGGATAATTCAAAACACAGGTCCAGCAGGAGTCTTCTCTACCGCAAGAAGAAACCTTCTGCTAGCATTTAAAGGTCATTCGGTCTTTAATACTGCCGTAATGGCTCTGTTATGCAGCTGTAGCGAAAAGCCTTTGGCCTTAAGAGTTTTGACCAGGACTGTACATTCTACGTGAGCTATACGTCGCCCACGACCTTTCAAGAAACGCAATTCTTGAAGCAGGTGTACTCGTAAGCGCTGTGGCATGTTTACATGAAGCGAAATTTCAATGATGGCTGGTGTCCTTTGAAGTATAGAACAGTACTGCGAAGCTCCATGCTTGAAGAAGTTAATGGGGAATGCTTTGCAGAAGGCCACTGCACTTACAGCCTTCATGTCTCGAAATACCCTAATTGCTTTTGAATCGAAGAATATGCTGTCCGCGTTTTTTCAACACATAACGCACTATGCATGCTTTCTATAGCGAATGCATTTTGGCACGACTCAGCCAACGCAAGATGCGCCACAGCGCCGATGGTATTTTAAACATTCTAAGCGCTGGTACTACTATACTAAAGATTGGCTACAAATCTAATTGCAACCACATCCCTAACTGTGATAAATAAAAAGTTAATTATCAGAAATCATTATCTGACTAGCTAGTGTAATTAATTTTAAGCATGTGGTCGAGAGTTAGGCTTAAGTCCGCCTGGTCAGGCATGGCCATTCAATGAAAGGATCACTGACTGTAGTAGAAAAAATGAAAAACGTTTCGAAATCGGTGGAGGGTTCTCATTCACACTGAGCAACAGCAATGGCGACTTTAAAAACGAAGAATTCAACGTAAGGATCGGGCATAGATGCTTTGTATGGGGCCGCGTTCCTGTTTATAGTCGAATGCGGCGTCTTGATGAATAGCGATTCCAGCAGAAGGCACATCGTAAGGTTCCTTTCTCTGGATAAGTTGGAGGCAATGTCTCAGCCAACCTCGTTGCCAGTACCGTGTGCATCGCCCGGGAGAGTCTGTAGAATGCTTGCCGTTTGTCACGTAACGCTGGTGTTCCTTTATGCGTCCTGAAAACTTTCCTCTCTGACCGGTGTAGGCATGATTACAGTTCAGGCATCATAACCTGTAGATAACTACTGGAAACTTCATTTGGCAGCCGGTCTTTTATGTTCATTATTTGATTCCGCAGCTTTCTGAGAGGCATGTGGATGATGTTGGCCACGCGCAGGTCGGGACTTGAAAACAAACGATATAGCGGTTCATTGATGCCACGCATGTACGGGATGCCTGCTCATGCTCGAAAAGTTCTACGATCAGTTGTCGGCGGGTGCGCAGCTTCTTTAGGAAGTAGCCCGGATGACTATTGGCCGAAGGTTTACCGCGCTTTTTCTTAATTATTTTTACAGATCTTGTCCCCCGCAGACGCGTTTGGCACGTTTAGTCAGTGGGGAAACGACGGAGGCTTTGTGCGCAACTGGATGGTTGGAATTGAGTTCTAAATACCTCACTGTGTGCACAGGCTTTCTGTACTCAGAGGACAAAAGGCGATTGTCTTTCCGCTTGAACAGGGCATTCAAAACGAAAAGGCCGTTTTCTTGCTCGGATTCAGAAGTAAACTTCAAGCTACCTTCGACACTGCTTTAATTCTTGTAGAAATCGCGACGCAGCTCTTTTCCGTAAAATGCGGGTGCAATCGTAGGCATATCGGTAGAAGACAGGTGCCGGAGTGAACGCATTCCCAACTTTGTCCTCTAGTGCTTCCATGACGAGGCTTGTCGGGGTACCTGATATAGAAGCTCCTGTCGCTGTGCCCTGACCCACTCTGCAGAACCCAAATCGCCCACAATGGGAGGCCCTAGTAGATCCTACATCGGCAAGTGAGGCTGGGGCGACCGCTAGAGCGCCTACATCAGCCCCCTGTGGGGATTTTGAATTTTCAACGAAGCTATGTGCCCAGCTCAGCAACCTCCGTGGCTTTTTAACTGTATTTCCATAGAGCGTTGATCTGGCAAATATGCGACTGTCGAGAATCTTCACAGCGCTCACCTATGTGGGAATAGACAGCCTTAATAGCAGAAGAGGGAATGGAAGAAGCTAGTGAAGAGGATGTCCATTAACGAGTTAGCGGTAAGAGGGAAAGTACAGGAATTCAGGATATCGCTGCAAAACTGATATTCGGCTTTAACTGAGGAAGACGATCTTGATGTTCTTACAATGAACGATAATCTGTCATCAATAATTACGGAGTGCGCAGTAGAAGCAGGCGGTAGGACAGTTCGACAGGATACCGGAAAGCCATCCCAGGTGAGGAAAGATCTGATTAAGAAGCGCCAAAGCATGAAGGCGTCTAACTCTACAGACAGAATAGAACTGACAGAGCTATCGAAGTTAATAAATGAGCGCAAGGTAGCCGACATAAGGAAGTTTAATATGTAGAGAATCAAGCATGCTCTAGAGAACGGAGGTAGCCTAAAAGGGGTGAAGAGGAAACTAGGCATAGGTAAAAACCAGATGTATGCATTAAGAGACAAGCAGGGCAATGTCATTAGCAATATGCATAAGATAGTTAACGTAGCCGAAGAGTTCTACACAAATCTGTACAGTCGCCAATGTAATCAGAGCGTTAATTAGAGAGACAGTTGCGCACAGCAATGCGTCATCCCGCCAGGAACAAGAGAGGAAGTAAAGACAGCCTTAGGAGCAATGTAAAGGGGAAACGCAAATGGGGAGGATCAGGTAACAGCAGATCTGTTGAAGGATGGCGGGGGGGGGGGCAGACTGTGCTAGAAAAACTAGCCACCCTGTATACGCAATGCCTAATGACCTGGAACGTACCACAAGTTTGGAAGAATGCAAACATTATCTTAATTCATAAGACGGGAGACGTCAAGGACTTGAAAAATTACAGATCGATCAGCTTATCTGTTGCCTACAAGGTATTTACTAAGGTAATCGCAAATAGAGTCAGGGTAACCTTAGACTTTAATCAACCAAATGATCTGGCTGGCTTTCGTAAAGGATATTCCACAAAAGATCATATTCCTACTATCAATCAGGTGATAGAGAAATGCACAGAATATAGCCAACCTCTACATATCGCATTCATAGAACACGAGAAAGCATTCGACTCAGTGGAAACCTCAGCCGTCATACAGGCATTGCGTAATCAGGGTGTAGAAGAGCCTTATGTCAAAATACTGGAAGATATATATATATATATATATATATATATATATATATATATATATATATATATATATATATATATATATATATATATATATATATAGCAACTGCACAGCTAGAATAGTCCTCCATTAAGTAAGCAATAAAATTCCAATAAAAAAGGGCGTCACGCAAGGACACATGATCTCGCCAATGCTATTTACCGCCGGTTTACAAGGCCTAAATTGGGAACAGTTGAGAATAAGAGTAAATGAAGAATACCTAAATAATCTGCGATTTGCTGATGACATTGCTTGCTGAGTCACTCAGGAGGTGAACTGCAAATCATGATCAATGAGTTAGACAGGCAGAACAGAACGCTAGGTCTAAAATTAACATGCATAAAACTAAGGTAATGTTCAACAGTCTAGCAAGGGAACAGCAGTTTATAATTGGCAGCAAGGGCCTGGAAGTGGTAAAGGAATACATCTACTTAGGGCAGGTAGTGACAGCTGATCCGGATCATGAGAGGGAAACTAGAAGGATAAGAATGTTGCTGGAGCGCATTTGGTAGGTTCTCCCAGATCATGGATGGCAGTTTACCAATTTCCCTCAAGAGAAAAGTGTACAACAGCTTTATCTTACCGGTACTCACCTACGGGGCAGAAACGTAGAGGCTAACGAAAAGGGTTCAGCTTAAGTTAAGGACAACGCAGCGAGCCATGGAAAGAAAAATGATAGGCGTAACGTTAAGAGACCGGAAGCGGGCAGAGTGGGTGAGGGAACACGCGTGTGTTAACGACATCCTAGTCGAAATCGAGAGGAAGAAAGGGGCTTGGGCAGGGCATGTAATGCGAAGGCAAGATAACCGCTGGTCCTCAAGGGTAACTGAGTGGCTTCCGAGAGAAAGTAAGCGTAGCAGTGGGCGGCAGAAAGTTAGGTGGGCGGATGAGATTAAGAAGTTTGCAGGCATAGGGTGGGCACAGCTAGCAAAGAGCAGGGTTAATTGGTGAGAAATGGGAGAGGATTTTGCCCTGCAGTGGGTGTAGTAAGGCTGATGATGACGATTATGATGAATCGCAGAAATAATTTCCTGAATTAAAGTACTTTCTAGTGCACCTTCCGTAAATTCTTTCTTCGCATATTTAGTCAAAACAGTTTTGAAGACTCCTGCGAAGGGAATATTACAGCCCGCGAAACCAGAAGCATCTGTAAAACGAGATGCACTTAAGACTGAGGCTGGAGCCGAAAGTTCGTAACTAGTTTGCAACCTTCAGAACAATGTGCTTGCGCATAGTTGTGCCTTAAAAATTATTATTTTGGGCTTTCCTGTATGCCTCATCTCTTTCGACTCATTGTCAGTAGAGACTTACATGAATAGACATGAATAGAGACTGTACGGCAGGAAACGTGGCCTTCCTGATGCTCCGTTAATATATTTTAATGCGAAAGCACTCCTTAACGCGGTCACAACCACGAATCTTGCGTGAAGCCTCGGAGTAACATAGCGTACATCGGGTTAGTTCGGAGGAACGTCGCGCAAGCTGTGCCCAATGGTAGAGGACCCTTGAGGGTGGCCTTGGACATTACTGGCATAGCGACAGCCCATGCAGATATAAAAATATTGCCTGGACACACTGAATGGAACACTCTCACTGAAGAAGATGAGAAGCAGTAGTGATTCTATTTACTTGGAGAGCAATTAAACTGATTGACTGTTGCTGTTTACTTCGCCTCGGTATTCTCATCGTGGGGTCTGTTCGTCAGAATTTGGTTTGTTTGGTACTTGCATATATTTTTGTACTTTGGAGAGCAAATATCCCTGCTACAATGATATTTGTACCAAAATCCCAGTCAACATAAATAAATAAATGAATATCGTCATAGTTTAAAAATCGCAGATAGACTGAATAACGTCCATTTTTTGAAAAGTCAGGTTCGCTTACGTTTCTTAAGCTTGTATTCGTACCGGTTGTAAAGTTGTTGTGGTGTTTATATTCATCGGGCCTCTCTTGGTTCATTCAGGCACCCTTGCAAATGTGATTACGGTGCTCATTTATGATTAAAAAGGCAGTTTTTGTGAATCGGCAAAATAAACAAATAAATAAATCAATAAACGCCATGGCACATAAGCTGCCATGCTCTCAAAAGCATCTTCTGTCCTTTGGCTTTTCTGCCCTGGGCTGAAATTTAAAACAGGCGTTGGCACTCTGCCCTTCGGCAGGGTGTGCTGCAAGATCTCTTACTTCCGTGAAGTTGACAGAGATGGCCCGAAAGGGCTTTAAGGTGCTCCCTCCAAAAAGTAGGCTTAGGTATGCCTACAAGAATACAGTTTGCAAGCCTTGAATTCCGGCGTAATACACTGACTGCGTGAGAAAGTACGTCTCAAGAGAGAAAAACAATAGAAACGTCGTCAATAAAATATGACTTACTCATTAACTCCAGCAACAAAAGCTCCTCTGTAATGTTGCGCTAAGATATTTTCTAGCCTAGACAAAAAAAAATGTTTAAAAGCAGTGCGAGGAACTCATCTTAATTCGTTCAGCATTGAAGCTGTGCTTCTGGGGGCCGAGCCGAACGACTCCACTAAATTAAAATGAGTAAAAACGTGTTATTACTTTCTCAGTTCTAGTAAATTTAGGTAAATATGTTCAAATAAAGTATGAATCAGTTGTTTATCACCTGTTCGCATAAAAAATGAATGTGGTTTAGCTCTGGTTCAACCTGAGTGACGCGATAGCTACATCTGGCCAAGTGGAACTTGCTCGGTTGAAATGCAAAGTCAGTCTTTCGCTGCTCCGTTTCGCTGGGCGTTCTTCTTCGTCGCACTTGACACGGCGCATGCGCACAGCTGATTTGTTGCAGCTGTTTTGTTGCACCAATGGCGCTGCTATGGAGCTCAAGTGGTGCCACTGAGCTCAATTGGTGCCACACTGAAGGCTCGAAGAGGTGGCGTAGTGCAGCTATTGCTACAAAATAAAAGTAAAATTGGTTTCTGAAAAAGAAAAGGCCCTGCAACTTGGAACTGGAGCTAGTGGCGACAGAGTTACAGGATTTACAGAAAGGGGAGTTACAGAAAGAGAGAAAGAGCTGCTGTAGAGGAGTTCATCGGTACAATTTCGACCACCAAGATATATTTAACGTGCACTGACGTCGCACGGCATACGGGTATCTTTTGCGTTTTTACTCTCAAGATGTGTAGTGACCTCATTCAAGTCCCCTCACGTGACTGCACGTAGATATGAATTGATGAGATTTTTTGATCGAGCCTACATCGTAATTAAATTGGAGAAATGCTGCTACTGTATATCTCAATCTAGCTGTCATGCCCAGAGTAGTAAGTGCGATTGGAAATAAGAAACTGGCAAAACTTTTGAAGTCTTCCATAGTAGCCGCGCTCAGTTCAGTCTTGTGCAATTACCGGCATGAATTTTTGCTGCCGGGCCAACTGCGACTGAAAAATAAGTCTTCTCTTATGGTATAGAACATACAAAAATTACTTCTCAGTGGACCATGATTAGGCAATCGTCTATTTAAAGAAGTAATAAATTGATCGCAAGCCTAATTCTCAAGGAGGACACTTCGCCATGATTTGTGCAATTTTGGTTTATTTATGAAGAGCACGAAGAGTTGGTTTAGCAATTCAAGTTTGCGCTGATTCTGCGTGATAACATCCCCGACTAGGATTCTGTAGAATGCATGGTATGTTTGCAGCGATGTTTGAATCCCTATGTAATCTCTTTCAGGTCAACGAGAACCAAATGAGGGACATTTTATATTCTTTTGATGCTCGGGCAGTAATTCGCATCGGAAAAGTCGCAAATTATTGGCACCACACAAAACATGAACTATATTTATTTTGAAAGGCCTTGCTTTTGAGAAACGCACTAATCAATTAAGAATGTAACACTTTCTGCCATCTCAATGTATATCCTTCTTTTTTTGTTCTGCTTGAGCCCCTAGCCATGAGTGTTGCAATAGCTTGCTGTACGCGATTAGCCGTTCTTTGGGGAGTCCTACGCACTGAGCGACTCTCTTGTGCCGAACAAAATCCCCAAAACCGGCTGCATGATGAAGACGGTGTATATTTAGGCAAAGTCGAGGGCTATAAAAACAAAATAAGAGATATATTATATCTCTTGATATGCGTTAAGAAATCTGACTCGACACAACTTCAGCGGTCACACGGCAGCGGATTCCGTCTTGAGGACACAAGCAATATATTTGCTAGTCAACAATTTTGAAGGCAAAGCGAGGACATTTATTGTTTCGCTGCTTTATATTTACGAGTGCACGTTTGCTATTTTACGATTACGCAGCTTGCCCTGGATGCCATTAAGTTCTTTTCACAACTTCAACGCAACACTTTGGGCTTGCGAACAGCGCAAAGAAATAAAAATTCCTTGAGTGTCCATGCAAGATTCCTGCAGAAGCCGAAGTGCTAATTCATGAAAATGCAATGAATTCCTAGCAGGGCCATTGGCTACCAATAGTACCAATCAAGAAAAGAAGTCGTAGTGTGCGACCTCGAGTGTGAGTCACTCGAGGTGGCATTATCGATGTGGTCACTATAATCTTATGGTGCGAGTCACATATTGCATTATGAAGTAATTCTTACGATGAAAACATTGTAGAGGTACAGTTTCTCGTGTTCAAAGCCCTAAGGACGTGATCAGTCTGTCAATAATATCAGCAATGTTTCAGGCTGTTGTAAGCATTGTTTCCAGTTTTTTGACAAACAGAGCGGCTCAGTGTTTCTTGTGAGGACATATTTCCTACCTTTCAAGAGGATTTCTAAACCATAATAACGTCACTGTGGTGACAATAGTGTGAATACCCATGCTAGACTAGCAAGATAATAGCTGTTTCACGGTACTTTAGCATTGCATTCTTTGCACAGTTGTATTTAGTGTAGCGCTCTTTACGTTTCAAAGTTTCTAAACAGAATCTTTTCGAACTTTAACTGACGTCAATGTTTTCTTAAAAGTCAATATTCTGTTTTCAACACTGAATGCAGTCTCCATTAAACAACATTAACTTCATTCTGAAGATTCAATAACTCCTTAATCAAAACGTTTTTCTCGGAACCGGCAGCAACAAATGCCGGAGAGTACAACGCCCTTTGGAGATGTTTTGATCCGGCGCTAGGAAAAGGCATTCATGCGTGCGCCAGTAGAGAAACATACTGCATTTATCTCTCCGGCACTAATCTATTAACGATAAGAGAATGGTGAGTGCTCACACTCGCAGGCTCTTTTGCTTTGCTAAAATAATGATTTGAATAAAAAGAGATGTAAAAGCAATGAAATAAACTTTCTGTTCCAACAGCGCTTTTAAAATTCTTGGTCAGGAATTATAATCTGAAATTTCACATACCATACCTTCCAGAGGCGTATTCAGACGCTTATTCAGGTCTGGCAACAACAAGTTTGACTGTTGACGGTCAAGAAGTTATCTGTAGCATGCGTACTATAGTTGATTTTTTGCGTCGACTAGAGCGTGAATAGCACCAAGTGCTCGATAGTGACCAGCTCTTGATAACAAATCAGTCTCAACGTTACAAACATGACTAAGACGCTTACAAATTTAAGTATTGTGGCTGGTGTCCAAATAGAGACTGCGTTTGATGGGTGCGGTTCACGTATTTTCTTAAACGTTCAGCACAAGTCTGTGAAATTCTAGGAAGCTAACAAGAGCTAATAGGGAAAGTCTGAAATTGCGCATCAATATTCGACAGATCTCCGCTTTTGCTTGCCACAGGTGAGAGTTGTTGAGCAAACGAAATCACCTGCAGCCTTGACTCGACGGCCCCGCAGCAGCGGCTGGCCGATAAGTTGGCGGCGGCAACTCGCACCGTCATATGTGCCTATAACTGGCTGACGCAGACGAGAAACCACCACCAACTTATCGGCCTGTAGCCGGTGCGGCGCCGTCGAGTCAAGGCTGCTGGTGATTTCGTTTGCTCAAACCACGCTTGAGAGCAGCACGATCGTGGAGCGCAAGTGCGTTAGTCACGTGGTTTATTTTTGTATTTCGCAGGCTTTCCTTGGAGTTGGGAAAAAAAGATACTCGTGAGGGTTTCCTTATAGTAAGGATGGAATGAAGTTTTCTGATGGAGCTCGACAACTCTTCAAAAGCAATTTTTTATCTAAGTCAATACTTATTAAATTAAATAATTAATTATGAAACAGGAATTTGTCTGTGGTGCGCATGTTGGCTGTCACAAATAAGGAATTGATTTCCCTCACCTGTCTCTAATTTAATTTTTAACCCTTAGCTTAAATTAGCCGGGACACTCGGTATCATTTACCATATTCAAACATCGGTTGAAGAGAGAATAATAAAGTCTCTCTTTATCCGTTTATCCGTCGCAAGTATTGTTAACTTGTATGCTGATGTAAATAAATGGAAAAAAATGCCAGAAGGATCATAATGAAGAGATACGCCACCAGAAACCATCTACGTTTGTTAGAGCGGCTCTTAAACCTTTACGAAAGCGGAGATGCGTCAAAAATTCAAAGCGACTTTTCATTACTGCCTACGCCCCCTTTTCGTGCGCATTTTCTAGACGGAGGCCTAACGTCCAGAAAGAGAACTCTGAAAGAAGTAGCCATCTATCACAGCCTCTCTTAGGGAGCGGTAAAAATACCTCTCTCTATATGCTTTCCAGTCACTTTTGCTTATTTTGCAATTTTTAGACAAGAGCTGGTCGCGGTCAAACACTTATTAACAGTTGTACT
Source organism: Amblyomma americanum (assembly GCA_030143305.2). NCBI lineage: Eukaryota > Metazoa > Arthropoda > Arachnida > Ixodida > Ixodidae > Amblyomma > Amblyomma americanum. The sequence goes on from JARKHS020015920.1 coordinate 51,288, forward strand.
CGCACACAAAAACTAAGTCACGTATGCGTGCTACGTAAAACTGTTCGTCTACCAAGAGCAAAAGCTGCCATTGCCATGATTGAATAGGGGTCTGACCATGGACACGCGCAGAGCATCACTTGTGGTGTATAGAATTCCAAAAGCGCCATCAAGGACTTTGAAGGTGAGCTCTTGGAACGCAGCCATAAAACAACAAAATGCATTCGATTAATTTGCATACAGCATTTTCAGTACAGACTATATGATTTTTTGAAAGAAGTACGCTTTGCATTTGTATGAGCGTTGACCGCTTTAGTTTTGATTAACAGAAGACTGCAACACATACAAGTAGCAGGCCTTGTTTTGCTGTCGCTTAGCCTAAAGCATTTTGTTAGTGGCGCATCTTTTTTCCTCCAAAAGGCTTTATACCCTCGAGCATTTGCTTCGCTTCCTTCTGAGGGATGCAACTTTTCAAAGCAGATTGGGGGGGGGGGGGGGGGGGGCTGGGGGGGGGGAGGGGTTTGGAGTAAACGAATATAATTCTTTATTTTAGAATTCATTCAGAGTTGAAAACGGAACAATGACTATTAGCTAGGCGCTGGCATCAATAAAATGTTGAGAACATTATCTATAAAAAACTTCTAACGTGGAGTGCACTAAACGAATAATATTGTCCGAAAAACAAAGTTCGAAGGTTCCGTCGCGGAATTGGTATTTTGCTCTGCTAGCAAGAGTGTTTTAAACTGATATCAGCATAATGACGGCAGTAAAAAATTGGAATCTTTTTGTGACGTAGTAAGCGCAGCTCTTCCAAGCTAAAATCACAACATTGACGACAGTAAAGTTTCGGTATCCTTTTGTGATGCAGCAAACATGGCTCAAAGCGAAAAGGATGAGCCACGTTTGCCATCTTTAAAAGTGATCAGATACTGTCGACGAGGAGACAAAAATCTGAGGGCGTCATTCCAGCTTTTCACAAAATATTATTATGCGGTAGCATAAGAAGATAAATATTTGTACGGTTTCATATGCTGTGAGTGAAAGTCCCAGTTTTCCAGAAATTTCCCCCCGGGTGTATTAAGATGTAGTTTTGTCTTTTTTCTTTCTTTCCCTCCTTCGAAAGTATGTGTTACATTTTAGGGTATATTAATCCCCTCTACCCACCCGAAATACTAGACATCCTCGCACGCACGCACGATATATTTTGCCAAAACAAACAGTTATAGTTATCGCTTTTTTTCCGCGTGCGGTGTTTGATTGGAACAACTTTAAAGCTTTCTCGAAGTTTGATATGCTGTGATCATATTTTCCGCATTTCTGTAAAAATATTCTCTATTGTATTCTAGTTTTTTCACGTTAATGAACTTGTGTCTCTACTTATTTTATTATGATCACGTCTGCAGTAACTAGTGAATAAAAAGATAAAAACTTTTATTGCTTCGCTGAGGGCAGAAATGCCTCGCATAGATAGCTCTGGACAAATCACTGTACAATAGCCCCTTCATGTGCCACGCAAACTCCTGGCAAAAAATATTCGCGCGCTGAAAAACAGTTTAAAATAAAGAACATAAAAAGGCGCAAACATTAATAAGAAAACCAGCATAAGGATGCACAAAGAAGTAGGGAAACGCAGCACCAGGGGAGAGGAGAGATTGTAGCTTCTGGGAGTTCGGCTATTGCCTGATGAAACTGGGTATCGGTTTCTACCCTGCTAAGTCAACGGGCACATGCTCAAAAGATTGGGCAATTAACTTATGCCTTTTGTTCTGTTCATAAATCAGGCTAACATGCATAAATCCACTGAGGTCCATCCTATACACTCTATCATTTTCCTCACTTTAGAAATGCAGGCTTTTCCACATTCGTGGAATGTCATGACTTCTTCGTTTAAGCTGTTTTAGAGGAATATAAATCGTGCGCTCAGATTTTTTGGCAATGCTCAGTTGTTTTAATAGCGCGCACGAATTACGCATCAAAGTAGTTTTGAGGTTTTATAGGTTTAATCGCGATAAAATCGGTTGTTGTGAATTTTGCCAAGTCTTGTTCAAGGAAGGTACACGGCGCTGAGAGTGCGTTTTTTTTTTATCTAGCAATAATTCCAACCCCTGGCAGGTGCAAATTAGGAATGAAAGACTTGAGATGGACAGTTCGCCATACTTTGCAGAACTTCACCTTTCAGCAGATTTTTTGGACTGAAAATGAAATGGTAGGGCCAGCGAACGGTCCTTAGAAAAGACGAAAATGTCATCTTAAAAGGAGTAGACTGAAAGCTAGTGATTTGCGAGAATATTGTATTCCTAGTGAGTTTAATGAGCTTTCGAAATTTTTTCTGCCTACGAGCTTAGAAAAATGCCGTCAGTCGCAGTGTGCTATTATATCCCGCTCACTTATTTTATTTTTAATGATACTACTGAACAGGCAGAAAATAAAACTGCACGCGAAAGATCTTATTGATTGCAATGATAAATCTAGATTTATATCGCCTTCTCTGAATTTCTGCCCTGAACTCAGATAAATCAACGCCTAAAATTTTAAATGCCTTTTAATAGGCCTGAATTCTGCACAACTAGTCTACTTCCACTACAGCCCTGCTCCGTCAATAGCTCACGACGAAGTGAAAAAAAAAGTTCTTTCTTTACTTCTTTGGCCTGATAGCCACCACTTGCTTAACTGAGAGCATTTTAGTTGTGTGTTTTTTTTTGTTGCTGCGATGCCTTCTGGTAACTCTAACGTTGTTCCCCTCTGTGTGAGAGTAATAATATTGATTACAAAGAATTGATGCTCAGCGCTGAAGCGCTCTCCGGCATCATGCTGCAATGCAGTGACTGGAGACTCGTCGTAATATACAAGAAAGAAAGGCCTCTACAGTAACGAGAGCGATACAGCCCAATAGAAAGAATGATAGTATAATAGAGACATGGAAGCCCCGTTCAAAATTTTAGTCATGTGTGCCGCTGTTCCAAGAAGTATAGCAGCATAAATGAAAAAGGTGGTAGGTTTTCAACATAGTTAAACTGAGTAGACGTTCGAAAGGATGTGTTCAGCCTGGTAAGCTCATGGTTTTGCTCTTCTGGGTCATCGGCACGTCTGCAAAAACATTGCTTCCACAGTAGTACTATTAGCTGTGTAGACGACAATGCGCAACGCACAGCGCGAGAACGTATATACCAGTTTGATAGTGGCATTACTCAAGTAGAACGTGTTGTCGGGCTAGTTGGTACAATACGACATACATGGTAGTTGCGCGAAACACACACACACACAAGACAGGGTACGCGACTAGTGCAAACGCGAACCCAATTGAATGGTTGTGCCCCAGATACTCTGTGGCATCTTTTGAACTCTGTGTGCCGAAGGGGTCGTTTACACTCAGTTTGTTCAAATGCTTAAGAAGGAACTGGCTAACCTGGATTTTCCAGGAGCCTTTTTCACTAACAATTATCCGGAACGGTATGTACGATTTATGAGTATATGCGGAAAAGAATAGATTAAACGAGTTCGATTTGCACTTGCCGATCGCTGCAGCTAAATGTGAGAGGCCCAAGTCCTTGCATAACCACTCCGCCTTGCTCTTGACCCTTGTAACGCTGCTCTTCACCTGGTTGAAGGTCTCTTAGTTCTTGCGCGGTCTCCTCATTGTTGATACCGGTGTGCGTAACGACAAATTCTCCCTCCTTGTCGGCCTGCAACAGTTTCAGGTCGTTCTACCTGAAGAAACGAACCACAGCTCCTATTTCTTGGAATTTTGCGGAACAAGGCTTGCCAACCGATCTCGACATAGTATCCATGCCTTATAAAAGGCTTCTCTGCTGGTTCTCGACATCTTTTTTTTTTTTTGGCCACTCCTCGATTCGCCGCCAGCAACTCGCGGGCCTTTACTGAAGCTTCAGAACTATATTTTGGTTCCTTCTTTATGATACTGGAAATCTTCTCAGGGACCTGCACGCCGCCCAACACCGTCAGGCCACGATTGGTGTGAAGGACTCCCTTGCTCGTTCTCTTTTGTTTCAGCAGCTGGCTAATGGAGTAGTTCCACCACCTCTCGGTGATCAGTGCGGCGAGACGTCTATGCACACGTAACATGTGCTCTGCGGGCCTCCCTGGATTCTGAGCATAACAAACTACTCGTAACCAGGGGATTGCGGTCGTGCCGTACCCTGTCTTGTGTGTGTGAGTGTTTCGAGCAACTACCATGTCTGAAACATTACTTGATGAACCCGCCGATGTGCCATGCACAGCGCGAGTTTGTTGCAGTTTAACGCGAGGCGTGTTCGGCTCAGGCGAGAACATAGTGCTCTCGTGCAGCTGCCCGAGACGCGGAGCTGCTCGCGCCACCATGTGTTCGAATACCGGTCGGGCAATATTATTTATTTATTTTTTTGAAGCGATTTTTATTGCCTCAGGGCATAAAAACTATGAAGTGAGACATGAGTAAGATGTTTAAATAAATGAAAAATGGTGGGCTGATTTGATGAAATCAAGAAGTGAACGATGATATGGACCCTGTTTCCAGGCAATATAAGAATCCGGATTGTCCAGTGAGAATCCCACTGCCGCCAGGTGCCAAATTCTCGTCGGCTTCAGCGCCGGGCAGTCCCACAACAGGTGGTGGATATCCGCCTCAGAGTCTCTGTTCTTGCTGACTGGTCATCCGGGGCGGGGATATAAGTCTTTGAAATGCGGCCCCTTGCGTGTCACAGCTGGAGTTAGGGCAACCCCGACCCGTATCCTCCGAAGCGCAACCTCCTCTGCACGGGTATGACGACGGGGGAGGGTTACCGCACACGGAGGGATTATAGCACGTGTGCGGCACCGGAGGTGTTCCTTTCTTGTTAAAAGTAGGCTGGTGTCATTCAAAGTGAGGACTCGAGGCAAAGACGCGGTTGGGGTCGAAAGGCGGGTCGCAGAATCTGCGGTGCTTTGTGCGCTCAGGAGGTCACGCGGCACCCACCCAATACTGATTTGCTGCGGGATGCGTGCCGCTAGACAGTGGATGTCTTGGCAGATTTCTGGGATGCGACTGACTCGTCGCAGTAGGCTTGTGACGTGAAGGGCGTCGGTGCAAATTTCAATGTGGGCCGTGGGTAGCATGGGAACGGCGGCCACAGAGCAAAGTTCCTCTTGAACCTCAAGCATCTCCGCACAGATGGAGGAAGGAGGTTCTGAGAGGCGAAACTTTGACGTTTTGTTCAGAGCAGGCTTGCAAGGACAGTAAATTGCCGTTGTTGTTTCGCAGGCCTGGATGCTCGCGTCAACGTAGATAACGATGGAGCTATGCGGCAGATTGACGCTTCGCTCTGTAATTCGGTCGCGAAAAGACGATGCCGCGCGGGTAGATGATGGCCGACGTAGGCGCCCGTGTGCTGCCTGATGTCAGTGCACGTTAAACATGCCCAAGGGGTTCAAATCATTCCGGAGCTCTCCACTACGGCACTTATTTCCTTCTTTTTTCTTTCACTCTACCTTCCTCCCTTCCCTTAGAGCGCGACATGAGTGTCCACCGAAATATGCGAGACAATTGCTGCGCCGTTTCCTGTCCTGAAAAACCAGTTTTCATTTTTCAACTTTACCCGCCGCGGTGGCTCAGTGGTTAGGGCGCAGGCTACTGATCCGGAGTTCCTGGGTTCGAACCCGACCACGGCGGTTGCGTTTCGATGGAGGCGAAACGCTAAGGCGCCCGTGTGCTGCGCGATGTCAGTGCACGTTAAAGATCCCTGCTGGTTGAAATTATTCCGGAGCCCTCCACTGCAACACCTCTTTCTTCCTTTCTTCTTTCTCTCTCTCGTTTATCCCTGCCCTTACAGCGCAGTTCAGGTGTCGGCTGATATATGAGACAGATAGTGCGCATTTCCTTCCCCCGAAAATCAATTATAATATTATTATCATTTTTCAGCTTCTGTTCTATTCGTGCAATTTCCAGCAAGTTCACCGACCCATAGGAAGGAAGGAAGGAAGGCCTCAGACGTTGCTGGCACATACCCATAGGGTGCTCACCATCGTAGGAGAGGCATGCGGAGACAAGGGAGCTGACCCGCCCTGTGGCTCTGTAGTCAGGGCACTCGGTTACTGATCCGGAGTACCCGGGTTCGAACCCGACCGCGGCGGCCGCATTTCGATGGAGGCGAAACGCTAAGGCGCACTCGTGCTGTGCGATGTCTCATAATGTTTCATTCCGCCTGCTAAACTAGTAACAGCGAAAACAAAGTTATCATTCACCTCCTTTTTTTTTAGGCCGCCGCGGTGGCTGAGTGGTTATGGCGCTCGGCTGCTGGCCCGAAAGACGCGGGTTCGATCCCGGCCGCGGCGGTTGAATTTCGATGGAGGCGAAATTCTAGAGGCCCGTGTACCGTGCGATGTCAGAGCTCGTTAAAGAAACCCAGGTGGTCGAAATTTCCGGAGCTTTTCACTACGGCGTCCCTCATAGCTTGAGTCGATTTGGGACGTTAAACCCTCATAAACCAAACCAAACCAAACCAAACCAAATTAAACCATTCACCTCCTTTAATTATATACTCGTCTTCCGCCGAGAACTCAGGCCCGGGACATAACTAATCGGTTCGTATTTGAGGTGAGGGTCAAGTACTACACCAGGGTGGCCATATTTCGCCGGAGGTTGTGCTACTGCCTTTGCTCACCGGGATCAGGCAGCACTGATGACCTCTTTGCTCAAATCTGTCAACAGTATATTTCTATTTTTCAGGACTAGAATGAAGGCCGTTTGATGTTTTCTATGGGCCTTCTGTAAGTGAATGCCAACACATAGATATTCAGCTGCTTTTTTGTTTAATTAATTATTATCTCGACATACAAATCTCTGGCTTGTTTGTGGTCTCAGATTTAGGTGGTGGAGTGTTGCAAGCTCCTTATATTTTTTCCCCAGAGAATATTTCCTGAACGCACTAGCGGCACTCGATGACTTCATCCCTCACTTTCAGGATCCGGCCGACAATGCTTTGTTTTTGGTTACATTTTCCAGAATGAACGCTAAGGCACCCGTGTGCTGTGCGATGTCAGTGCACGTTAAAGATCCCCAGGTGGTCGAAATTATTCCGGAACCCTCCCCTACGGCACCCCTTTCTTCCTTTCTTCTTTCACTCCCTCCTTCATACCTTCCCTTGCAAGGCGGTTCAGGTGTCCGACGATATGTGGGACAGATACTGTGCCATTTGCTTTCCCCAAAAACAAATTATTATTATTATTATTATTCTTGCATGCTTGATTAAGTGCAATGAAAACATTTCGAAGCCTTCTTTTGCTCCCAATGGTCCTTATCAGCTATGTTCCGTATATATACACGGGATAAAATAGTCCTCGACCCAAAGAATAAAGAAAGGCTCCCGTGTGCTCTGCGATGTCAGTGCACATGAAAGGTCCCCAGGTGGTCGAAATTATTCCGGAGCCCTCCACTACGGGACCTCGTTCTCCATTTATTCTTTCACTCTCTCCTTCATCCCTTCTCTTGCAAGGTGGTTCAGGTGTCCGACGATATGTGAGACAGATATTGCTTCATCTCCTTTCCCCAAAAACCAATTTTGAAATTCTTCCAAAGAATAGACGAACGGTATCAGATCTCTGCATCATGCTCTATCCCTTCTTTTCGTACATACACAAACAAACTTTTGATGCGGATTTATATCGCCAAACACTCGAATTTGAGATCGTAAAAACCATCACGTCTTTTCCTGAAGATTCTTTCAATATCTCGCTGCGTCCACTACTTTAGACATTGCACGTTTACCGTCATTTTCTCTCTTATGTCAATATCGCTCGTTCTTAATTATTCTTTAATTGCACTTAAGACCGTAAGTACACCAGCAAAATATTTTCCTTTGCCGCTGTTACACTGCAGAAATAGATTTAAATTAAATAAAGCAGTGGTGCCAGAGTGGTCGGCTTCGTAAATTTATACCTTGCAATACACCAATAATAGGCACTGCTACATGCTGTTTACCGAATCATTTCTAGTAAAAGAAGAAATTTTTACCAGGGCTTCATGTACGTGTGAGTTAAAATGCAATCTGAAATTAAAAGTTATTCTTGTTTGATTATTCGGTGTTGCTAAACATGTATTTCTTCTAAAGGTTTTTGCTTCTTTTTATTGCCGGTAAAGTTTATATAACATTTTGTGCTCGAGCAGACTTTTTGGCTCCAGAAATGTGGTTATTATTGTGCGAAAATGAAGAATCTTCCGTAATGAGTCTGGAGAAACTATTATTTAGCGGAGAAAATTTTGACTATAAGAATAAGTTACGCGCATTGTTCTCCAGCACAACAGTTAGGCCATGTCCTGACTAGTGGCGTTTTACAGAAGATGGACAATATATATTAGCTAAGATGTTACGCAGCGGTACGCGACAGGCGTTTTCTAACGGCATGTATATCGTTTCAAACGGCTTCACCCTATCACATTACGAAATGATATTCACAGTCCCAATTGCTTCCTAACAAGAGATTTGACTGAAGCTGAGGACAAACGAGAAAAGCAAGTGGCTGGGCAAAAGAACAACACAGAGCCAAAATCTATGGTTGAACAATTTAGGTGCGTGTTTGATGTGCACATGGTGAAATTTAACTTGTGATATTTTTCGGCAAGTTCGAGAAACAAAGGTTGTTTTAGTGCGGTCTTGTTCGGGTTATCGATCTCAACTCTGTGTATTATTCGATGGCAGTTTCGTGGAATTGTAGTTTGAGCGTTTTCAGTGGAAGAGTTTTGAACAAGCTCCTTGTAAACAACACCCTAATATCAAAGATCGCGTTTTCTTCGTGAAGATTTTTTCCGCGAAATTATCATTTCCTGCTAGCCTTTAAACCCGCACAAGCGGCAATGAGCTTTTTACATTTTTTTCATGCCCTTTGAGTGAGAAAGAAATGGATCGGTTTCTTTAAAATTTCCTACGAATTTAATAACATGGACATGCTTTCACAAAGGCCACTTATAGGCAGTCGTAAACTGAACCCGGCCAATGGACGGTTCAGGACAGCTTTTACATAGTCTCGACAGTGAGGTGCACTTTATAACTTTGTGTGCGAAAAGATGCATATTAATGAGATTGATCGCAGTGTTCCCCAGTTTACCTTTCATATTGATAACCAAGTAGCCGGCTGGAAGGAATGAATGTTTGAAACTGTACAATGCTCGACATTGATACAGATCTTTTAACATTTGCCTAATGTTGTGCGCCTATTATCGTTTTAAGCAGGAGAATAGATCTTGGGTCGCATACATAGAGACGTCAACACAAAATCTGCTGCGCAAATTCCTTCTTCTGCTGCAGTAGACTTGTCTGAAGTGTATCAAGGAACAAAAATAGACAGGGACAAAGCCAAACTCTATTTTAATCTATTTTAACTGAGCCTAACCAAGGCATTCTTGTTTAGAGGCTTCCTTTAATAAAAATAAATACCTTTCACATGTCATAAAAGTGCGCACAAATCTAAGTAACACCAGTAAATCATCAATAACGATATTTTACTACTCGAGTATTCTTTGATGTTGTTGAAAAACAACAGCATTTAATATATTAAAACAAGACTTAAACCAAGACTCCCTAAGCACACCGCCGTAGTATGTGCGCCTTCTTTTCCCTTATCTGCACTTCGCTGTGACTATGACTGTACACCGCTACTGAATTATAGTGTTGCGATGTTCTGTAACAAAGGTGCGAGGCGAGATAAAAAGCAGAAGCATACCTTATTAAAAAAAATGCGCTGGCGATCACTTGATATGTTGCAACAAATCTTCGTTAGAACTATGCGTTGTATATTTCATTTTTTACTGATATATCTTTCTACTGCACTTCGAATTTAATTTTTCGTCGCTTTTTCGTTCCGTTATTGCGTGGGCCGCTGGTGGATGGAGGCCTTCTGGATGGTGGCGTGGGTACGTGGAGATTCTAGAGGGTGAAGGAGCGTAAGGGTTCATATGAGTGGTTTGGTGGTTAATGCAGGCTCGTAGCTGAAAGATGAATTTTTACCCGTGGGCGGCACAAACCTAGCACACACCCGAGAGTGCGGAAAGTGAATCGCTATTAAAATAAGTGCTCAACCACGGAGAATCCACCGTAGAGAGTTCGGAAAAACTGACCTTCCGAGCTCTTAGGGTGGCCGGAAGCTGCCCCGTTCATCTCTGGTCTGCTGGAGCGCTATGGCCTGCTGGCTTTACTCGCACACAAAATGAAATTTTTATGGAAGCTTGAATACTTCACGATGGAGGGAATTATGACATTTCATAGCTCACCATGATACAGATCTTTAATCTATTTACTGCTTGGCTGATGACAACACAACACTAGACCTGAATCAACTTCTGAACGCCGCTCAGTACTTTAATTTTGCAAGACTAATTCACGTTCTTTGGTGACACATGACCCATTCCAGCACCTTAAATGCCTTAGCATGTAGAGTTGATACCGTTGGAACATTCTTAACTTTTACCAGAAGCCGTGCTCGACCGTGCAGGTAGCTTTTCCTTAAGAACGTTATTCGATAACCGATGGCGTAAGTTACGCAAGGAATTGCTATATTAGTAGAGAAAGAGTAGTGAGCGCCCTGTACTCTGATTGTATAAAAAAAAGCGGCCCTCTCCGCATCCCTGTTCAAAGCTCTCGTAAAGTTTGCGGCTATCTGTTGTGTTCTTTTCCTACAGCAATTGCATTTTTCTTCCTGTTTAAAAATCAACACAACATTCGAAATTGCTTTGTGGTGAATATTTTAAATTTACCGCGTTAACAAATTTTAGAGCATCAGCACTTATTACCTCAGTCTTATGTTTCTCGCCGCCGCACTCTGCGTCAGTAGCGCCATCTGCCACCTGCATTAGTTGGCAGGTAGCAAAGTGCAGAGCACTGCAAACAGCCTGCACTGCAACTACAACACTACAAGCAGCCTAAATAGAATACGACGCTTTGCCCCTTTTGGTTTTATGCACACTGATCCATTCAGTGAATGGTAGAACTGCTTTTGGTAAAAAGCGGCAGGCGTGACCAGATAAATAGCAAAAAGTATGCTATAACGTCAGCATATTTTTTCCTCTGACTCCTCCACATGCTCTGAAGTACGCATCCTAATGGCGCTCCACAGCTGCTCTTCTTAGTAGGAGAGCTGAGTTTCGCAATTTGTTGGTGTTTGCTTTTTCAAATCAAAATCGGTGACTCCTGCCTGGGCTTCAACGCCATCAATCACATCCAGGTTTCTGTATATAAAGGCTTTTCGCTCAGCTAAGAAGGACTCTCGGCATAGGCCTTTCAAGAGCAAGAACCATGATTTTCCCTCTTGCCCTGTGCCTTGGCGTGATCGTTACGGCTTCTGCTGTCAAGGCGGCCGAAATCAACGAAACGCCCAAGGATCTAGACATAAGGAAGGTATGTGAAAAATATTTCATTTCGTAGCAACATTTACTCCTGTGTGATACGTGTATAATTATTTATTCTGAAAATGAAGCATTAAAAGTGAGCGAAGATCCTAGTGACAGACAGCTGGGAACATAACACAGCAAGTTATTTTTTTTATGCATAATACCTCTATCAGTGGTTTACTTGCCGACGCTTAGATAAGCGAGAGCAGCTGTAGAGCAAGTGCTTTTATGCGGTTCACATGAGTCCATCTACACAACGGTCGGCTGTCCTTATTCCAGGGCTCCGCTGGATGCTACCGTCAGCTGAGCTCGCCGTATCTGACCGATCTGGTCATCACGGCAGTCGCTGGAGAGCATACCATAACAAATGCTCCGCACTTGGGTTTGGTATAATCGGAACGAGGTCGACTTTTTGACATGCCCGTGTTATGTGAAATAGTGTAGGTTTTTCCATGGCACCACGGACAGTTGTGTTCGTAAAGTGCGGGGTGGATTTTACTTTGTGTGTTTCGATTTGGATATGACCCCGTATGTAATTTTCTCCATGGGCCGTATTCCGAGTTTATGTCATAAAAAAAGCGTCATAATCTGCTGCCGCAGCGGCCGCACCCGATTGGTCCGAGCACCGGAAGCCGGTGTCGGTTCGGTTGCTACTGTGAGCGGTGGCAGGATGTCACTCTATTGCGGTTGCCGCAGGGAAACGTCCAGAGGCACTATTGCTCTTTGTCGAGAAATGCAATGCAATCAATAGACCCAGTGGACTCCAACAAATAGAAACAATAGTTAGATATTCTTTTCTGCACCGTAAAGCCGGAGGCGTACTTAAAAAAAGAAAATATTTCGCGCAACAAAGCATGGGCTTGCAATGACAGAAGGCGGCCGCTACAGCCGCCGATCGCCGATGGTAAATAAAAGGCAGCTAGCTTGTTCGCACAAAACGGCGTTGTACATTTATCTTGAGAGTAAAATAGAACGAAGAGGAAAATTTCAGTCATGCACTCACTCTCTACGCAATGCGCGCTCCGTGCCGTGCTGAAACATAAACGCATCGTGACAACTTACCGTCTGCAACATCCCTGAGCGTAAGTTTTTGCTGTGATTGGACGCTTCTGCAGACGGCAATTTACGTTTTCATCCCTTTTATGCAGACACTGCAAGAACCGCGAGATCTCTGTTAGGTTTTTAATTTTCTGCAGCAAATAAATAAAAGGGATGAGCTGAAAAATTCTTCCTGCTGTTTCTCTTCATATGTGCGTTAGGAGACTTCGCAGAGGAAGTTTTCGTAGGTTCGTCATAGCACGAAGCGCACGCATTCCCACAATGACGCCTGAAAACTAACTTGCAAGCTAACTGGCGGGCTCAATGCAGAGCCACACCACTGCGGCTATCGAGAACCGTAAGGGGTGCCGAAAAAAACGTCTCTGGCATGTCAAACGCGTCAGTGTAGTAGCGTGTCGCTGGCGAATTACCATCCGTGCTCATGAGCGGTTTCACGCTCCCAGGCATTACACACAATCATGCTGCAGGGAGCTTCAACAGCTAATAGACAGCTGTATATAGGAATTACACGTTTTCGTAAGTATTTTGCGGCACATTATAATTTATATTACATCATCCAACGTACGCAAACGAGATAACTCTAGTGATATTGGCGCCATCCGGTTTGAATGAAGAGAACAATTTGTACTACAAACCGGCGCTATTTTAGGCCTAGGAGCTACCAAATAGTCCAACGAAATAAAAAACAGGCCAAATTTATCGTCCATCCAATTTGTTATAGGCAAGATAAGACAAAGCAAAAGCCCCGTACCCAGTTTAAAGCCAGTTCAGAAGCCGAATGTAGATAGATAGACTAAGAGGAGGAGGGAAGGGCAGGTATGTTAACCAGAAAGGGGTTCCGGTTGGCTACCCTGCACTGGGGAAGAGGAATTAGGGGACTAAAAGGAGGAAGAGAGAAGGGAAAAAAGGCATAGCACACACACGCACAACGCTCAGAAGACGAAAAACACTATAACACCGACGGGCTCACTTCGAAGCGAGAGGCGCCGCTTCAGATCGCGCAGTCATGTTGGCTGTCCTTGAGCATCTGCTGCTGCGTGTTTGACGTCACCGCCGGTTTTCGTCGACCCATAAGGTTTCTTACTATTAACTAGAGGGAAAGCTGGCGCCCCGTCTATGGGAGTTTGCACGGAGCTTCCTCGAGACCACCTGGGTCACAATGGGCTCTCTAGGCTTCATGGGGCGGAGAGCTACCGACTGCAGAACCACAACTTCTATCCAAAAAATATCAAAAAAACAAACTTTGTTCGCTAATCATGAATGCACTAAAATTCGATATTTGGTCTATAAATTGCAACCAACGAGCAGAAAAGCAGGTAAATGTAAAGTTTGCCCAAAATAAGCGATGGCTTACTCCCCTGTTGGCCAAATTTGTACACCACAAAATCCCTTATTTTGTGCTCAACAGGCAGATTTTTAAAAAGAAATATGTTTTAAAAAAAATGTCGCTTCAACACTTTAAGAGGTTTTTTAATGGCATTTGAAAAAACAAAAACCTTTTATTGGCGTCGTGTGCCGGTGCGTCTTTGCAACTATGCTTTTTCGCACCACGTTTGCGCCAAAGTCGTCTGCGCGCCGTGCGCGCCATTGAGGAAATGGGACATCTCTGTAGTGCTACTCTATGTTCCTAAAAAAAAAAACGATTGTGCCACACCAAGTAGCTCATCGCCCCATGATGATTTGAGCGCCCATAGTGGCTGAGGTGCAGCGCAACAAGCTTTCCCTCTAGTTAATAGTAAGGGGCTATATTCTTGGACCGTTTTCTCTACATTCGAACCACCACATCCGCTTCCAGCGTTTCAATCAATCAGCTATGGCCGCTTTGTGGCAGATTATGACGCTTTTTATTATGACACAAACTCAGAATACGGACCTATGGGGCAGCCTTTCCTTTGTTTAAGAACTTGTGCGGTGGTGGATACCGCGTCCTGCTGCCTTTAAAGCGGTTTGTAGCTTTTTGTTATGGCCGAGTATTCTTGAGGTACTGGCAATGATTCCTCAAAGTCGTTGACGTTGGAAGCTCGGTAGTTAGTATATCCTCGAGCTATCTTGTCCACCTCTTGGTTTTCTGCCACCCCCGTGTACCCCGGCACCAAGATAATGTTATGTTTGGTCGGTTTGTGTGGTTCTGCATTTGTATGTTGTGTCTTGAAGTCTACAGAGCGGAGTATGCGGAGCACTCTGTGACCAACTCTGCCGCAAAGATATTTGTGGCAGGCTGCTTGTGAGTCAGTAAGATTTGTCAGTGACCGCCCAGTCCAATAGCCCTCCACTGCCACTAGAGCGACGGCCGCTTCTTCAGCCTTGGCTATCGTGCATTTTTGCAATGAGGCACTGGTAATCTCGTGTAATTGCGAGTTCACTACAGTTGCCACTACGTTGTTGGTGTCTTGTCCCATGGTCATGGCGTATGTGGCAGCGTCCACGTACACTGTTTTATCCTGGGATGCATGTGATTTCTGTAAGCGGTCGGCTTTTGCCTCTCTGCGGTCTTTGTGGAGGCTAGGGCCCATGTTTCCTGGTTTTGGTGCCACCCTGAGCATGCTGCGGTACTCATCAGGGATCGTTTCGGTTCTCAATATTTTCCGAATTTGCTCGGTGTAGCCCAGTTTCTTTAAGAGAACTCCGCCTGTAGGGGCCTGCTGTAGTATGCGCATTTGGGTGACGTGATGCGCTTCCCGTAGTTCTTCGAACGTGTTGTGCAGTGCCAAGAATGAGAGCTTTTCAGTTGTGGTGTTATGGGGTAGTCGAAGCGCGGTTTTATACGGTTTGCGTAAAATCGTGTACGCCTCTTCTATTTCACTCTTGATATGGTTGCAGTACGGGAGACTGTCCGTCCCCCGGCTGACCACTAGGCTCCTGACAACAGTCTGCGGTCGCCCTGTCTGAGCAGGCGCACGTTATGAGCACTGACATTGTGCCTGTGGAGATGCCCATTTTCTTCTTTGCAACGACCCTGGGGAAGATAAGAAAACATCCTGGCTACTCATGGGGCCGACGAGACAAAAGGGTTGTAGCACATGTTTAGGCTATGGACACGCACAGTCCGGTGGCCGCGTCGGCGGAGATCGGCCGAGAGCATGTAGCTAACTGGAAATCCAAGGTATTTAGCGCGGTAGATGTCATGTTATTTGGAAATAAGTTTTCTTTAAAGGATGGAAGTACACCAGACTAAAGGCTCGTATCGCTTTGGCGTTATAGTACATCGCTGCAGCTCTTCAACACTCAAAATTACTATACACCTTCCTATTTATCATTAAACGTGGCTGAGAATGTGCGTGAGGTGTCGCATGGATGTTATCCTACTCTTGACAAAGTCGGTTTTTAAATGACTTAGTTACGCGTTATCTCGTGTTTTAACGCACAACACTTTTCAGATTTTACTGCAGGCATACTCCCAATCCTCATAATCCGAGCAGGGTGTAGAAGAAAAAATAATTTTGCAATCTTTCTTCAATGAAGACAGCGCCATTAAAGGAGATACAAAGGATAACATGCATAAATGAATGGTTTCTTTTCACAGAACGGCAGACTCGCTCTGTTTCCGCCAAGAACGCCGGAATTAAACATCATTCGATAACAAGCAAAAGAAAACGCCGACACACACCTGTTCTTGTACCGGCCCGTCCCGACGCGGGCCCGCTGCTTCATGACTGGGCGCGCCGAGGTGCGGAGGAACAGGGCATTTATGGCCCGCCCCGGCGCGCTAGCCGGAACGGCAGAGCCTGGGTTTTAGTGAAGCAGACATGCCCGAACAACACAATCCACAGATCAGTTTTCCAGTTAAAAAAGCGCCTTGTTTCGGAAATGCATCGAAACTATATTCGATAGCTTGATACCAAGTTGAATGAATATTCTATATTGCTCCTCTTGCACCACTCGACTTTTGAAATCTTATGTGAATGGAATATTTGAAACGCGAACTCGTTGTGCTTATGACCAATTTGAAGCATAAGTGCGTTCTTCTGATTAATTTGGAATATAAAAATGCTGAGAGGAGTAGGGGGCACATGGTTGGAAAGCCATGTGACAGTTTACTTAGTATAGACTATGTGGCACATAAAAATTTTCCATTAAATGCCTCTATTGCGCTCATGCATAACAGAAGAAAGTTTCAACACAGTCATTAGTATAAATAAATTGCCTAATGGTGCTCTGTGTTATTTTAGCCACTACTGTAGTGTACCTCTTGTAGCGTACACAGCTTCGAATTCTCGATTCGTGTTCGAGCTTTCAGTACATGATCAAGAGATTCCGGTTGTCGTTTCGCCAACTCATAGCAAAGCCGATATCTTTTACATCACTGTATATTGCCGTTTTCTACGTCATGGCCAACGCAACGGTTTTCGGGCAGTGCATTAACTCATAGCTAAAATGACTGAGCAATCTTTGTTTGCTACAAGCGGTGGGTTTAATTTACTTAGAGAAGGCGACAATGACAAGCCAATCATTTCGACCGCTGATATTCCTCATTCAGTTACTAAGCGGAGTGCTAGCATGGTGCACGAGCATTAGTCAGGACTTTTGCACTTCAACAGGATAGATAAGCGGGCGAGTTGGTGATACATAATGCAAAAAAAAACAGCGCGAACAAACGGGGACTATACGAAGAATACACCAGAGCTCCCAGAGCTCGCCCAATAGGCGGCAACCTATGCTGCTTCTGTTTTGGGTTTAACGTTACAAGCTCCACAATTTCATTTTGATTAAAACGTACGGCATCTTCAAATACGAATACAAAGGCAAAACGTGTAAACGGCGATAAAGAATGCCCATGCCGACACAAGGCGTCGTTTGCAACTCTGCAGCCCGTGCTCGAGTGTGCTTCGAACACAGTTTTAGAAGTCCGAAAGGAATAACATTTTGCCATTAAGCAATATAAAACTGAGCGGAATGCAAGACTCATTTCAAAGAATACTTATCTATTGAGGTCGTTTGAAGAATACAATATTGCTGCAAATCTCAGAACAATTTGTGAACGACTGCAATAATTTGAAAACATGAAAAACATCAAATATTATAAAGTCCGCGTAAGAGCGACATCTTAGAAAACCATTCGAACCGAAAGTTTTGTGTAGCTCAATGTGGATCTCTGCTCAAAGCTGCGCAGCATCCATTTTATTCTGGCATTAAAAATTATGATTCTAACATGCCTGTGAAACTCCTCTACTGCTGGACTAAAACTGATCATCCGATTTTGGTTTCCTCCGAGGCAACTTTCTTTGTCGAGTTTTCCGAAACGAGCTCTCCTATACGTTGAACATCAGTCTATGCAACTCCACATTCGCATGTTACCCTTTTTGTGGTCAATATTGTGTGATGGTTGTTCTGAAACATTGATTTCCTTTTTTATTTCCAAAAATGTTCTCTTTTTTCAATCGCAGCAGCCAGAAAATAAACACAATTGTGATTTGAAACTAAATAAACTGCAATAAATCGAGGCAGTAAAAAGGGAGTAGTCAAGTATAACAAAAATCCGGGCGGCAGGCTAAGAGTCAATTATAAAGCCACGTGGAAAGTAAAAGCTAGCAGTGGTCCTAATCCGGTCTTAATAGACGATCTACTAAATGGCGCTGGATGTTGTAAATTGCCGGTGCCACTGATCACTTTATTTTAAATATCTGTAAGTACATTTCAATTCACCTTACGATATTTAGTTTCGCACTGTCGTTTATGCTGAAAGGTATTATTTGTACATGTAATACATTGCGTAATTTTCATTACTTCTTCTAATTATGAACTTGACTGTACATTTGAAACCTGCACAACAGTTATCAAGGTGATTGCTCATGGTCTATTGCGAAATTATTTTGTTAGTGCTTTCCGTACTAATTACAACTGCCGTTATGCGACACATTCTACATGTGCCTTTAGAATGTTCCTACTAGCTTTTGAAGCGAAAGCTTATTACGCTACAACGTAAAGTGTTCGCGGTGCGTGCACATTTTACCTTCAAGTAAGCCAGAAATCAACCCCTGTTACGGCGTGGTTCGGGTGTCCACCGATATGTGTGAGGCAGTTACTACGCCATTTCGTTTCCTCAAAACCGGTTAGGTGTCCACCAATACATGTGAGACAGTTACTGAGCCATTTCTTTTTTTCAAATACAATTTTAAAAACCAATCTTCAATTTTCTTCGAAAGCAAAGGAAAGGCGCATAACTGGTCCCCTGGGACGGTGGACACCTCAGTCACGCTTTAAGCTACGTGGCGGTAGTGACAGATGTGCGCTGCATGGGTTGGCATTCACAACGTTGCAGCAGAAACGCGACACTGAAGCTATAGACCACCGGCATTCTTTGTGTACATT
The DNA here is from genome assembly GCA_030143305.2 of Amblyomma americanum. NCBI lineage: Eukaryota > Metazoa > Arthropoda > Arachnida > Ixodida > Ixodidae > Amblyomma > Amblyomma americanum. Next base: position 69,988 of record JARKHS020015920.1, read on the forward strand.
GGCGTTAGCGTTGACAGCGTTCTAGACAGATGATTTTGAGGAAAGGAAGGCGCATAACTGGCTCCCTGAGGCAGTGGACGCTTCAATCGCGCTCTGAGGTACGTGGCGGTGGTGAGAGAGAGAGAGAGATGTGGGCTGCATGCATTAGCGCTGACAACGTGGCAGACGTGCGCCACTGCAGCAATAAGCCGCAGCGTTCAAAGGATGATAAACCTCTCGCGATCAACCATCAATTTAATCGCCACATGGCAGAGTGGGCGTGTTGCCTATCCGGTGTGCGGAACGCTCTAAATGTTAGAGGCCAAGCCGCGTCTACTTACCCGATAGACCACAGCTTTCGCTCTCTCACCAGGTTCAGTAGCAGTTCAACCGCAGCTAAGTTTGTTTTTGTCGCGAAAGCAGCACTACGCCAGCCAGGCAGCCAGCTCGGCTCGTCGCGTGGTCGCACTTCAGCCGTATGCCGTGGGGTTGCCGAGCAACACCGCAGCCGCGCTCCAACAGATGGCGCCGCCGTAAACGCCGCTGCCGTCACCACTCGCTCCAGCAATGTGCTCCGCTGGGCTACAGAAAGACCAGGTGTCGCCTTGCGGGATATATATATATATATATATATATATATATATATATATGTGTGTGTGTGTGTGTGTGTGTGTGTGTGTGTGTGTGTGTGTGTGTGTGTGTGTGTGTGTGTGTGTGTGTGTGTGTGTGTGTGTGTGTGTGTGTGTGTGTGTGTGTGTGTGTGTGTGTGTGTGTGTGTGTGTGTGTGTGTGTGTGTGTGTGTGTGTGTGTGTGTGTGTGTGTGTGTGTGTGTGTGTGTGTGTGTGTGTGTGTGTGTGTGTGTGTGTGTGTGTGTGTGTGTGTGTGTGTGTGTGTGTGTGTGTGTGTGTGTGTGTGTGTGTGTGTGTGTGTGTGTGTGTGTGTGTGTGTGTGTGTGTGTGTGTGTGTGTGTGTGTGTGTGTGTGTGTGTGTGTGTGTGTGTGTGTGTGTGTGTGTGTGTGTGTGTGTGTGTGTGTGTGTGTGTGTGTGTGTGTGTGTGTGTGTGTGTGTGTGTGTGTGTGTGTGTGTGTGTGTGTGTGTGTGTGTGTGTGTGTGTGTGTGTGTGTGTGTGTGTGTGTGTGTGTGTGTGTGTGTGTGTGTGTGTGTGTGTGTGTGTGTGTGTGTGTGTGTGTGTGTGTGTGTGTGTGTGTGTGTGTGTGTGTGTGTGTGTGTGTGTGTGTGTGTGTGTGTGTGTGTGTGTGTGTGTGTGTGTGTGTGTGTGTGTGTGTGTGTGTGTGTGTGTGTGTGTGTGTGTGTGTGTGTGTGTGTGATATGCGCTTCACCTCAGTGCATTGTAGTCGTTATGGAGAGCGCGAAAGAGAGTCAACAACGAAAGAACGAAGCGAGGAAGAAACAACGCACTCAAGAGACGGCAGAACAACGCGCCGCACGACTCGAGAAGCGTCGTAACGAACATGCGGCTAGAAGAAGTCGTTCCACGTCCCGGAGGGACTGCAGAAGGGACCGGGTTGAGTTCTAGAGAGAGTCGGAATGAGACGCTGCGTAGACGACTTGCCGAGGAAACGAATCTTTCGCAATTCAACTAGGGTTCACCAGAGCTAAAACACAGCCAGTTTTTTATGACACTCTCAATGACATGAACTACCGCCTCTTTAGCTAAATATTTCATATTTATTTTATGCAAGGATTTAGCGATAAAGTGGTCAGAAGTAGTTTTATGTAGAAATTTCGAATGTACAAATGCAAAGAATACGTGACATCAGGACAGTGACCATCTTCACGTTTTCAGATGGCGAACGTGAGCGAGACCCTTGTGGTCGTCAAGAGGAAGCACACCACTGAAACTAAATTCCGCTGCCAATCTGCCAGAAAAACAGGAAAGATGAACGAAACCTTTTACAATTACACTCTGCGGGCAGGATACAAAAACGGCTCTCAGTATCAGTAGTAAGTAGCAATATTTTCTCCGTGACTTCATTTTTTAGAATTTTAAATGCCGACAGAGTACAAGTCACTGCTGAAGCTTAGTTGTGCAAGATTTTCTTTTTTAGTGCTAAAGTATATCAAACCTAAACCAAGAAAAACTTCCGCGTAAGATGACTGTCTGCTGAAGCGTCTTTATCCTATAAAGTGAGAATGGGGATAGGACATACTGAAGTTCTCTATCTCGACATCTGACTGCATCCAAAAATTAAACTTAGTTGGACTGAAAATGGAGATCTTATAAGCTAGAAAAAGCTACAAATGATCTAGAATAAAGTCATAACTTGCCGTGGCCTCTAGTAAAACGCAACATGCACAGTTTTTTAGGCGCAGATTATAGAGTCTTGGCTACACCGTCATTCACTTCAAAACTGTACCACGGACTCCTAGTACGCATAGTAGGCATCACAAGTTTGGTCAAATGTGTAGGGGAATCCCTAAATGTGGAGTATATTTATAATAAGAGAGTAATTAATCCCATGCATCCATCAAAGCGCTGTCATTCTCAGCCAGTCGTAAGAGAGCGCTTCGGTGGATGCCAATGAGTGAGTACTCTTTTATAATATGAGCAGTTTCAGTTGATTGGCAGGAAAATGTTTTAATACATTTTGTATCGATAATTGCGCCTATGGGTCCTGGACAAAAAGCAACCCTGAAATAATTGATTTCTGCTGTGATGAAAAGATGACTAATGTTGTCCCTAATGGCACTTCAAGAGGAATGAAGCCTTTGAACAGATCGGAGCAGTGTCAATTTGCTAATCTTGCTTCCCAAACATACATCTATGATGTGGTTTTGCTGCTACATATGGCAGTCTTCTTTTCTATATACTATCTACTTCTATATATTCTTCACTGTTGAACTACATGAAACAGAAAATAAAAAGACGTGAAAATCAAATAAAGATAGACCTCAAACATTTTTTTTAGTATAGAAAATAACTTGATTGAGATCCTAAGTTAAGCTTCGCTGACAGAGTTTCTTCTCCACTGTGAAAGATGAATAAGCACCTGCTTTAATGACAGACCTTAGAAATTTTTCATTTGCTCTGTGGTCTTGCCGTGCTCGCATTTGTGTTGCAATTTCTTGCAGTGTCGAACAGCAAGTACAAGTCAAGCTTGTACCACTTCAGTTCGGCAGCGGATACAGGTCAAAATATACTGACAAAAGTAAGTTTTTGCTGAGTGCATTAATTATTTTTTCTCTTGTTCCTGGCGCTACGCAGCAACCTTGAGAATATTTGCTTTCTTAACAATAATTGTGAAAATCCTCTCGTCAGCGCCACTCAACCTCTCGCTAACTCCTGGATTGTATACGTGAGGCAATATTATCTTTAAAACAACTCTGAAGGAAAAACCTTTCTTTTCCTTCAGATGATTTTCCAAGTATCATATTTCCCGCAGTTTAAATATAGAGGTACAGGTCACGAACACAAATGTCCGATTTCTGATTTTCCCCAATTCTTCTCTGAATAAGAAGGCAGATAATCCGTGTATTTTGTTGCGCTTTATGCTGCACGAACTGCTGTAACTATCATGCACCGAGCAATAAATAACATATCCGTTTATTGCCTTAAGACGGGTAGCCTTTTCAAACCCGAGGTTAACTTAAGAAAAATGTCTCCATTTCAAATCCTAAACGGCCATGGAAGATACAAAACCTTGATTTTATCCGAAGAGCACCCTGGGGTTTGAAAAAGCTTGTCTTAGCTGTAAAAGTAGCCTGACTTGTGCTTTCCTTGGAAGTTCGATCTTTATGTATGGGAATAAAACATCGTTTGCAGTGAGGTCGTCTAAACTCGTTTTACCTAAGCTTTTTTCTTCTTTGAAAGTGTCATTTGGGAGGAATATCTGCGCCCAGTGCAGAGATGGCAGAAAAACATATCGAAAAAACTTTGGTAATGTAAGCATGACTTCCATTCTCGCATAATGGGTGTTACGAAATACATTTATTTGCTTACTTCAGGCTCTACCTCTGGGCTGGTTTTATCGCTGTGATTCTGTGCATAGCATATGTCAACTCTCTCATCGCCACATATCTGAGCATTATTCTGGGCCCTGCAAAACCTTCCCAGGGATCATTACGTGCTGTCTCTTTTAAAATACAGGACTGTTCCGACAAAGGATTCTAATGCACTTCCTTAATGTAGCGCTGTCAGGAGGCTACGAGAATCAGCTGAAATTATGCTGCTTTCGTTCTCCTTGTGTAATACTAGTGTTTTGTTTTTTTACCCAGACAGCATAGAAGTGGGTGGAACTTGAGTCGCACTTCCGCTCCTGTATATATTTTGGTCCGTTACTTCGTTCAATTCCTCTTCCGACGTATTTATTTGCCGTTCCACAACCATGGTTATAAATTTTGTAGTCACGTATATTTATTTTGGGGAGATGTATTAATGTATCAATCGCCGGTGCGTTTTGTTTTTATTGAAAGCTTCAATATTAAGAAATAGGACGGGAAAGCGGTAGCAGTCTTTGGCTTGGAACAATATCACATAGGGCATCTAGCAAGCCTTGCTCTTGAAATTTATCCCTAAAACACAGCAGAGTGCCCTGATTTGTGAGGTTTGTTGTCCTTCTCATGTTCTTTTTTTTAACATTGTGCTTAAAAAGAGATCAGGTTTTATTCGAAACTCTTGCCACGCCCGAAGGCTATGGTCCAGTTACGAAAGGAGCATGGGATTAGATCTGCCCGTTACCCTCTGGTTCCTACGGATCGATAAAGGGCGTCTTCCGGCTTGTGCTCGGCATTCTTATCGGGATGGAATTTTAAAATAGCCTGCCCGATCAGGGCCCCTGAACATGAAGTTCAATACACATTTAAACAAAGAAAAGACAACATGTAGGAGATTCAACCACACAACAGAGATTTTATTTGCTTCAAGGAGTATTCAATCGCCGACCAGCCAAAGCCTGTCTACTTTAACCGCATTTTGTAGGCCTGTTGCCACAGACAAAGCTTGCATGAGGCCAAGAGTAAGCGTTTGCACTTTGCAAATCGTCATGAACACTGTGACGCCCGGAATCGAACACGGCACCTTTAAAATACTAGGCAATTACTCTAACCATTAGACTAGCGCTACGGTGTACTGTGAAAGCTTCTTACCAGCCGTATTCCAGTTCATTACCAAACAACGCTTGACAGCGCCGAAGAATAGTGCTGATTATTCTGACTGTTCGCGTAAACCCGAAATCAGTTCTCTTTGCTCTACCGTATTAGGAGCAACAAACGCTAGGACACAAATGTCTACGCAAATTTGCCGCACATGCACAATTAATTTGAATATCGTACCACTCTGGACACCTAGACTGCCTTGCCTAACAACTGAAGCAAATGTGTGCAGTATGTCCTGAAGTTATATGTTTTATTAGACATAAGATAATTTTGGCTTCATTCTCAACCAACCCCGTCGTTGTTAGTCGGAAAACCGCGTTAAGCCCGAAGCCCAGTATTTCAGCATTATCCGGAAACTCTGCGCCCAAATGACATAAAACAGACAGGAATAAGTACCATGTCATGAGCGCTCGCTGAATTCGAAGCCGCGTTTGCGGAGTGTCTACAGCTTTCCTTCGTCATGCTTTAAACAACTAGGCCATTGCCTCAGGTGTGTTCGAACTGACAGCATTCTGAGTCGCATGTTCTAAATTGTCGATTTTATGAGCTTTGTTCTGTTCTTAGTACGCCTCCATACGCTCGAAGCCAGAAGTGTTTCCGCCGTCAAAGTGCCATTTAGCAGGAAGAATGAAGAGACAGAAATACTTGTCTCTTTGTTAAGTTGTAGTTTTATGCAGCCGTACACGAAAGTAAGCGCGTTGCGACTGAGCGCTATGGAAAGTAAAACACTAAAAGATAGGAAGAGACGCCGAGCGTAGTTACTTTAGGTAAACGTTTTGATAGCACTGGTTCCTTCAGAAGTCACTTTAGACGGCACTTCAACAGTCGAATTACTAATCCAGTATTCCAGTGCTGATAACACCACCTAAATACCTCCAGAACCTTGTATCTCAAATTCAAAGGAACAAACTGGAGGGACACACAATAATTAAAAAACAGTGATTTAAAATTATTGTCTTTGATAAAAGCTAGCGTAAGAAATTTTTTTCTACTTTCAATCAAGCCTTTCAAAATGTCGCTTCTGCTGTCAATATTACTTCAGTCGGCGTCGGCTTGACCGACAGAATGGTAGCGTAAAGGCTTAGAATCAAGCTGACAGAAAAAGTAGAAAAAATTACTTCCCCTTAATTATGAAGTGGCTTATAAAAGTAGTGCTTTGAAATCAGGGTACAGACATCTCCATTCTGACCGTTGTTTCATCACATTTGGAAGATTCGTTATGTGCCGTTTGTTAATACGAGGTGTGCTACAGTTATGAATATCTTAAGCCGCATTGCGTTTCGTTTACCTAATATACCCCTCTCGACAATGCAGTAAACAACATTTAATTGCTCATGAGACATATTTATGATTATGATGATGAATGTATAAGGCGAAAGGGCATCGTGGCCTAAGAGTGCCACGCAAAGGTGTTTTTCATGTACTCAAGGAGGAATGAATGAACAATTTCCGAAACATTTCACCCTTGAGAAGCGGAGCCCAGGCCAGGAATTCGATAAATTTATGATAGTGACTGAATGCACAGGCGCATCCTTACCAGGCTTATCCACCGCGACTGCGCGCGCTCTAGCAAATTGAAAGCAATTGTATATAGGTGACGTAGCAACTTCAATTTCCAAGCTTTCTTATCAGCAATTATCATATACCTATCTGAGATTCGATACAATGAGGTGCGCCATTCCAGATCCTTTTTCTTGGGCTTTTTTTTTTTCAGGCGGCTCTATTATAAAGCTTAATTCTCAGCAGTTTGTAGGAGAACCGCGTAATTGGTCCGAGAAATAACTTGCCATAATCCTCGCGATCAAGAGCTCAGAGCTCTCTGGTGCTGCGTAATGAGAACATTTTCTATTGAATTCTTGAGTAGATGAAAACACAACTGATATGACTAGAAGATTCGTTTGGTAGGAATCGTCAAATAGCAACTTGATATTTTTTTCATTTTCCAAAATGTGCTCATATTTCTGAAAGCTTTCTGACAGATGTGAATCACGAAGCTGAGTGCAGATATAAACAAAAGGAAAAAACGCGCTTATTGGAAACATCCAGATTCAAGGAAAGTCGAATAGGCTAGAGAATATTTCTGAAGAATACTTTATACCAGCTGTGTTTCTCAGACTCTCTGCAAATAAAAATAGTTTCAATGTACAAAAGTAATAGGAATGGCGGGCATGTACAAAGTTCTGCTGTGTGCAGAATGTTTTTTAGTAATACATCATTGGCTTTTGGAAAAAAAAATTTGGACAAAGAAATGCTGAATAAATATGCGCCTGGAGGAAGCCGGTATATATACAGTGTAGCCAGCGAAACGTTAAGTCTCCGTGCTTGTTGGTATGAATCTGTTTTAGTCGACCGAAGTGAACGTCGAGCCTCTTCATTTCTACGTACGTGTATCAGTGTTTTAGCAGGCCCACTCAAGCGATCTCCATGGGTCCTGACACTTTGCTACCCCGTCAAAACGGTGCTGAAATGTGACCCAGGGATCCCGGAAACACCTTCCAATGGCAACATTTAAAATGAATGTTCACGTAAAAACGGTGGTCCATGCTTAGATATCAAGCAAATAATCCTAGCATTACTGAGACTCTTTGGTGTGCCTTCATATGACTCGTCTGGATTTCTATGCACTCTTCGGGACTTACTATTGATATATGCTTGCGTGTCCTCGGATCCGTGCACTGGCCAAGCTCTTGATAAGTTTGAAAGGTAAAAAACATAGCAGTTCGATTTTTTTAAGGTAATTGGAATATAAATCTCAGTGTGCGAGAAAGCATAAGTGGATCGAAATGGCAGGAGCTGAAAGACAGCAGGAGAGTTCGAGATTAAGCTTTTTTCTAATATATGCATTCTGAAAAGGAAATAAATAAAATCAACACATAAAGCCTCAATCCAATGTATCGCAAAGGCGCGGCATCCCTTTTAAAGTTTGTGAACATCCATTTAGGAGTGATATCTTGCTTTGAAGTTTGTTGTGCGAACTATAGGAGAAAGGATTTTTTCACCAAATATTTTTCAGCACGAGCAAATCTATAGTTTCACCAGGCTTTGTGAAAGTGGTTTATTTTGCATTTTGGTTATAAAGGTGTATCCTCCCTCTGCTAAAAAGCCTGAAACAAGGATGAAAGTACGAAAAAATAAAAATAATTAACACTGCGACTTCTGAGGTGCCTCGTAAAGCTCCTCAGGCAGGGCAGCTCCTTTGAGGCTATTTAAAGTCTCTTTAACCAGACGAAAGTTAATGGCGTACATTAGTGATGATTTCGCGATGATTTTTTAGCGCAAATTTACCTACTTTTTTGGCAACGTGTATTTGGCCTTCAAAAGTATATTCAGTGTTCGGCCGTAAGCAGCTATAGGCTCTGTGCTGTCCATTATCACTAATACGATCGCAAGACGGGGTTACAGGATCTGAGAACTGTGATATCCAAAGAATCGTGAAGAGGCGCCTGTTACTAAAAATACGAGACTGGCGAGCACGTCCTCAGCGCCACACACTTAGCGCTAGGACGCCTTGAATGAGCAGATTAAAGAGGCCCTAAAAACAGTCTGCAGATCAGTGGCTTGACCAGCGTAGAATGCTTTCTATATCTTGGGTGAATAATGCTATCTTTTTTTGCACTCTAGATGGAACAAGATTCTCTCTCCGCCTGAGGAACATGAGTGAAGCTGGAGACTGTTTCGTTGTAATGGTTAACATGACCTACAAAATAGACAACGTTACCAAGAACAGCACAAGAGGCAAGTTCGATCACATTACTGTTTCCTGAAATCTTCGAAAACTGAAAAGTGCGCCGAAGAGAGGACGTACAATTTTCCCCAGCGGTGAACTTGCGGCACAAACTGTAAAAGTCTGGTGGCCATAGGCTCACCATCTGATTTTTTTATCAGCATGGACATGGCTCCGGGCCAATCTGTTGGCGGTGCAATCAAGGACAAATAACCAATATAAGAATAAGTGAGAAAATTCTAAAGTTCAATTTTTCTAACCACGCTGAAACAAATTCGAACCATATGAAGCCATTGTTTATGAGAGTACCACTGACTATAATGTGATGCCTGCAGTTGCGGTTTTAGTAGCAGAAATGTCGGGCTATGATTTTTACCTGCATGAAAAAGAAGGGAATGTATTTGGTTACCTTTTTCAGGCAAGCTCACAAAATGAATAAATTGTGCTTGTAATATACACCGGGTGGCAGTAGTCTTAGAAGACCCTAATTTAAGTACAAATGTTTCTTAATATTTCAGATTGCCTTCGTGATAAATAATTTTGTATAAATAATTATATATTACTTTACATACATGAGGTTGGGACTCTGCACTTTAGCACATGGCAGGCGTTTTATTGACGATAACAAAGCTGCATTATGAATAATTATGACAAAATGAAAGAAGTCCTTCACACGCTAGCGTATGCGGCGTTATGATGTTGACCGCCGGGAATCTCTGGCAGCAAATCTGTACATTTTTCGCTACTCATGAAAGTAAACGAGCATTTTTGGTCTCTAATTTTGAAGTTCAGGCAGCACAATGTGCTCGTGATTAAATGCAATGCAGTTTGAAAGTACAACGACGTGTTTAAAACAATGACAATCTTTTGTAGCAATAGATACAAAGTGAAAATTGGAGGAGAAAGCCTCAGGATACTTATCAACGTTTCGACAAGCGGCCTGGTCTTATACTGGGCACAGCTTTAATCATTGGCTTTATCAGGGCCTTCACTGCAAGGATAAAGGCAGGAGAGTGTGATGTGGGAGGGTCGTGGACATGGTCAGAGGACGACAAAAAATTATTGCACTGATTTTCACAGTTATTCATCTATTTGTGTCGTTTTTTTAGACCTACCCTCCCGCTCCGACCCCTTTTTAACTCACATATCGCCTTTTCCCTCTCCTTTCCATGCGCGTGGGTTGGTGCAGAGAGAGCAGGTAGGGGTGTAGGCTCCCGGATGGATCCGGGAGAGGATATAGGGGATGGAAGGGTGCGGGTATGGAGGGGGTTCAGGGGAGCTGGTGGTAGTTATCAAGGGAGGAGTAGGGTGCGGGGTAGAGCTGGCGCTCGGCCCTGTAGTCTTGTGTCAGCTCGCTGAAGGTGTGCATTCGTTCCCAGGAAGAGCCCGGCTCGGAGACCGCTGCCGCCCGGTTTATAAGACCTCGGGCGTGGTCATTGGCGGCCTCGTTGCCTGAATTAGCGGAGTGCGCAGGTGCCCAGATTAGCTCCACATGGAGGGGCGGGAACGGGGGGCGGTGCGAGCTGAGAATGCAAAATGCAGTCTTGTGGATCCTCCGCCTCACAAAATTTAGAAGGCCAGTTTCGGAGTCGGGGATTACGAGTATACAGCAGGCCTCCGTGCGCGCTTCGCTGCGTCCTCAGAGGTTTTTGGAGAGGAGGAGGGTGGGAGGGGAAGAGTAACAATGGGTTGTAGGGTGTGGTCTACAACCTATGCTGGTGCTTCAGAGCCTGTGCAGGCCGCGTCCACCAATAAGGCGGAGGGTTCCGACCCGTAGTATTTGTGAAGTGCCCGCGCATAGGCCGCGCGAGTGTTTCGGGTAATAGGTTTGACTACGACTTGCGAGTGTAGGGGTCATGGGATGGGGAGGAGGGAAGGGTCTGTAGCGGGTATCTGGATTTTGAGACTGTTGAGTATGTGGCGTCCAGTGGAGGATTGGGAAAGTCGAATGTATTGTGCTTATTTGAGTGCTTCGGTGAGTTCGTGTGTTATGTTATGGAGACACAGTTTTAGCAGTTTTTCGGTTTGTGTGTGTAGGGAGGTGGAGAGCCACCTTGTCTGCCTTGCGTAGCATGGCATCTAGGGTGGGGATCTCCTCCCGTGGAAGGCGAATATAACGGATTGTGTAAAGGAAGCGACTGAGTATAAAGGCATAGATAGGACGCCATAGGTCATGCTTCTTCATGTCATAGTGTTTTCCGGAGACCCATCCGATGAGGTGCAAAATAGCTTCCGTCATCTGCTTGAGTTTCCGGATAGTAAAGCTTTGTGACCGTTGTTTTGGATGTGAAGGCCCAGCACCCGGAGTGTATCCACCTCCGGGATGGGTCGTCCGTCCAAGGCAATAGTGATGAGAGTAATTAGCTGAGAGTGGGGTGTGGGGCGTATCAAGAGGAGTTCGGACTTCTCTGGTGAGCAGGAAAGTCTGACGTTTCTCGCGCGTTGTTGTGTGATGTTAGCGGCGGTTTGTAGGGTTTCTTCTATGGCTCCATCACTGCAGTGGGTGGTCCACAGCGTGATGTCGTCCGCACAGAGATTGGGTCGAAGGTGTGGGACCGCATGGATGGCTGTGGAAAGTGGTATGAGTGTAGCGTTGAATAGAAAAGGTAACACGACAGAGCCCTGCGGGGTGTCGACCCCACTAAGTGTGTATGATAACGGCACGTGAGGGCCCATGTGGACCTCAGCTGTGCGTCCGGAGAGGAAGGCCAGAATAAAGGCGTACATTCACGCCCCTCTATTGAGGGGGGAGAGAGCCGTTATGATCGCTCAGCGTTCAACACGACAAAAAGCTTTAGAGAGACCCAACGCCAGAGCGGCTTTGGTGTCAGCAGGGACGAGGGGTTCAAAGGTGTCATGCGTTAGTTAGAGCATGGCACCTTGGGTCGACAGATGGGGGCGAGAGCGTACTATGCTGTGTGTGTAGAGGTTGTAGTACATGTGTTGTGCGAGTCGGTTTAGCGCTACTTGCTAGAGGAGCTTTCCTAAACATGAGGTAAGGGATATAGGGCTCAGGCGGGGTATGGTTAGAGGCTTGTTTGATTTTTGAATGAAGATAATTTTGGCATGTCGCCAAGACAGGGGGATGGCTCCATCCTTCAAGCGTTTATTGAAGTATTCTGTAATCTGAGTGATCGAATGATCGCACAGGTTACGGAGCATGGAATTTGTTATCTTATCCACTCCCGGTGCGGAGCATGTACGGATGTTTTAGAGGGCCAATCGGACCTTTTGCATCGTAATGTTTGCGTCCTCGTTCGAAGTTCCTTTGTAGAACAAAGAGGGGGGTGGAGGAACCGGGTGATGTGTGTGATTTTTAGCCTAGAAGGGCGTCGGCTGTTAGTGGTGAGTAATGTATGAGGCGTATTATGTGGAGTTGGGAGGCGGTGGGTGATTGTGTACGGTCTATGAGATGAAGTAGGAGGCTTTCACCCCCCCCTGAGGCTTTCACCTCCCTACCTCCCTTGCTCGCTTTACACTTTTCAGAGTACATCTGCCTAATTGCTTTGTATCATAGAGTCTTGAAGCAAGAAGTAATTCAATGTGCAAAGCGCAACTTTTTTGCATTCTATATTAGCACTGAGTGCATAACTTAGAAAGCTATTTGCTCTGCCATGCTTGAAATATTTTTTTGTAAAATTCTAGTGCTGACAATAGAATACACAACCGGCTTTTCAAGCCAACTTTTGCTTTCGTGGAATGCGCCGTCAAATGAGCTAACTGACAAGGCCCCAAGGAGAAATCTGCGGATTATCTGGTTTATTAACACCCGCATGAGATGTAAGCTCTTGACCACTAGACCACAATTCTTGTTGGTTCAAGATTAATTGCAACATACTAGTTTAACGAAGGAGAATATAATAACTATTTTGGCCACATCGGCAATTCAGAACATTTCTATCTCTTTCATAGGCTGCGAACTTCTTGTGCCTGTTTCAAAAGTAACTCCAAATATTACTACCGTGTGCGACCAATACTACAACGAAACGTGCAGGGGAGATAGCGTTCAACTCTACCTGGACGACTGTAGTTACGACCAAGTCTCCTCACAACACGGCTGTTAAAACTTTCGTCAACAAGGTATTAGTAGGTGAAAATAAATCCGGGTTCCATAACAATCTTTCTGTCGTTGACGTTATTTTTTAAATTTTGAACTTGCTCCAAACTGTTCAGACAAACGAGCGAGAACGAGCTTCGCGGATCTAGTGATGCACGCGACATATGGGTGTCGTGCGGCTGAAGCTAACTGAAGAACTGCATGCTTTCACAACTAACACACAACACGGTTTAAAGTACATGCGCGGTCAGAGTTTCTGGCCGGTGGATTATGTACATATACATTCTTTAGAGACGGGCAGGAAAGAAAACCTCGAAAAATACGATTTCCTAGCTCATATTAAAGAGTGCCGCTTTTTTTGCATGCGTCTGACTCCATGACGCCAATGACGTTATATAGCTCACGTTAGGCTCCACTCAGCGTAATATTTGATGATATAAATTTGATAGCTGACGCGTATTGGTTGCTTTTCAACAGGATTGTGTGCAATTCGTCCTATACCGCTTAACTATGTACAGCGTCTCCAGGCTAACTTTAGCCAAGGGTTGAAAATTAAGATATTTGGGGTAGGCCAAGGAAACCACTTACACACAGCTACCAGCCGGCTTGCGCATCTGGGCATTTTTGTTTTTTGCAATTATTTAATTAGCAATCAAGATAATTTTTCTAAATGCGTAAATAATAACTTTACACAGTAGATGTGAACAGCAAAATTAGAGAGCACCTTCAGAAACTCCCATTCCATTTATTTGCGATAACGAAAGCCTCACGTGTATCATTTTTCCGAGTTCCAAAGAAAGCCCGCAAAACAAAACAAAAATCACGTTACTAGCGCGTTCGCGCGCCACGATTGTGCTGCTCTCCATCCTGGCTTGAGGGAACGAAATCAGCTGCGGGCAATGGCGTGACGACCCCATTACTCCGGCAGGCCGATATGTCGACGGTGGTTGCGACGCCCGCGCGAGCCAGTCTGCAAGCGTGACGCCGCCCCTTCCCGACATAAGTGTATCCTTCGCCCATAGTGCGCTCGCAACGCACTTTTTCTAGACCTGCGCCGCCGCTTGCAGCCCCATGGAGCACAACGAACAACCATGCCATATACTTCCTCTGCGGCATGCCCGGATGCGTCGCGCGCTTTTGCAGACGCCGAATGTAGCTGCTCGTTCCTGCACCACCTGCGACGTCCTATATACTCGGTACCTCAGTTAGCGTTCCACCTAGACCGCCGCCAGAGTCTTCTGCTCAACATGCGGCGGTTTTCGCCGCGTTGCGAGAGCGTGCGGACGCGTTTCGCATGAGCTCCGAGGATTACGGCTATCACCCGCGGAATAGCCCTCGACCGGCTGCTGAAACCTTTACTAACGCCTTCAGGACCTCGTCCGGACCACGAGGACGACCGGTGTTTGCGTGCAAGTGCTCGTGTGCCTATTTTTCGGCGCATTTTGCGTCGACCACGTTTTTTCCGCCGCTAGGCCTTATAGGCCTAGCACGAGTACAGCCGCCTGGCGGTAACCACTCCCGACGACCTCGGCTCCCCGGAGGGAGCTGACACGCCTGCAACATGGAAGTCACCGTCGAGGGTGAACCGATCACAGAACATGATTTGAACGACGGAACATGGACCTTCATGGCACTCAAGAACCAGCAACGATTCCGCCGGCGCGGCGTCGACAAAGAAGACGGACGCTCGGCGCCGGGCCGAACCGCCATCGGGACGCCCGGCGTTGGGGACGAGGCCGCCGCCATTACTGGCGCCCAAGGCTAAGGGAAGAAAGGCAAGCCCCTTGACTCTACCCATAGGAATCCTAGGCCTCCCCATAGAAGAAGAAGACCCCCGATCCCGAGGCTACCGGCAGATCATTACAAAATTGTAATCAGACCGTAGTCTCCCCTTGACCTTCCCACCCATGGCGGAGCGCTACTGCTCGAAGCGTTTCGTCAAGCTGCCAAGATTACCGACGAGAACACCCTTAGCCAAGATATTCTTCAGAAACACCCAGTAAACTACACCTTCACGATAAGCGCGCCCAACGAGAAACGTGCGAACGCTTACCTCAACCTGCAAGCGTTCGTCATGGGGGAAAAGCAGTACCCCATCAAAGCTTACGCGCCTTCCCCGGATCTCTCGGTAAAAGGCCTCATCCACAACGAGTATTGTGGCGAAACGGACGCGCAGCTTGTTCATAACTACAACACCTACAACCCAGACTGCACTATCCTATCGGCAAGACGGTATGGGAGAACAAATCATATAATCATTACGGTAGCCGGAACGGAGCTCCCCCGACTACTCCGATACCCCGGCACAAGACATAAAGTGGTCCTCTTTCTCAACCAGTAGAGGCCTGCTTCAACTGCCGCAAGACAGGGCACCGACAAGACGTCTGCCCACAACCAAAACGAACCCGCTGCGTCAGGTGCGGAGAAGAGCACCCCCCCACCACATGAGGGACAACCACCAACCTGCGTCCCCGTTTGCATCGTCTGCACGGGGACGCACAGAACCGGGAGCACCAGCTGCAAGTTCAAATTCGTCAAGCAGCAAGCCACCCAGAAACCCGACCTGGCCAGGAACGCCGACCAAAACGCCGGGCAGAGCGACACCTTCGAACGCCAATCGAGGGACAGAACCCGAAAAAAAGAGACGCTGACCCTAGGCGACGAGAGGGAGGAGTCCTTCCCGCCGCTGCCACGAAGTAAAAGCAAGTCTGCTACACGACGCAGCCAGTCGCAAGACCTTCGACAGGACCTACCATCGTCCAGCCGGAAGCGGGACCCCAACAACCCCTGGACAAAGCCAGAAGAAAAGGCTCTCAAGTGGCAGGAAGATCCGGAGAAGCAGGCACTTCGCAATCACGTGAGGGAGCAAGCCATTTTAATAGAACGCATGCAGTCCCAGATCAGCGAGCTAGGCAGTAAACTCGCGAGCCTCAGGCAAACCCAACGCCACATTGAAAGCCCGACAACCGCTAATAACAGGTCTCAATCCCTCCCTCCTTCCGAAGGTGCGGGTATGGACATAGAACAACCGAATGCTCAAAAAAGACAGGCCCCAAAAGACCAGCAAGAGGCCCAGAATCCCAAGAAGCGAATTGAAACAGATGCGACGTCCCAACCGACGTCAACTTTCGCTCTTAAAGCCAAGCTAGCTCTCCAGCAGAATGAGAGGGTCAACAAACTGGAAGCCCGAGCAGATAGGCTAGACGCGACATGCACAGATATCGCCAAGAACCTACAACAGACCAGAGAAGAAATGATGGACGCCATCAAGGCATTACAAGCCCAAGTGAGCGCAATAGCGAGCGCCGTTACGCAGCTGACAGTGCCCCAACATGGCAGCTCGTAATCAAGATATCATCATCTGGCAATGGAACTGTAGAGGTTTTCGAGGCAAAAACTCCAATCTGCAGCTTTATATTCAAAACTTAGAAGTCAACCCGGACATTATTACGATCCAAGAACCGATGGGACCCGTTAGTTTACCAGGATACAAAACCATATCACAAAAAAAACATACCACACAAAGCAGCAATGACAGCCACGCTAGTGGGTAACCAACTCACGGCCATTCAACATGAATTCGACGATTCTCAAGCAGACTACACGCTCACCGAAATTATTCCCGCCAGAAAGAGGCAGGGGAGCCTATACGTTCTTAACCTATACAGCTCCCCAAAAGATCAATCCAGAGAAATCCCGGCATTACTAGAGTCCACCATGAAATTAGCCAAGAATGGGCAGCTAGTGATTACGGGCGACTTCAACGCGCCACACGTAGAGTGGGGATACCAGAAGTCAAGCAAGAAAGGCAACATCCTCTGGAACAAAATCCAAGGATTAGGACTCTCGCTACTAAACGATCCTAGCGCAGCGACCAGAACTGGCAACAGCGTTGGCCGAGACACCACCCCGGACCTCACGCTAACCAGGAATGTGCAGAACCCCGCCTGGCGAAACACTGGCACGGATCTAAACAGCGACCACTACATCCTGGCCATTACCCTTCGCACCGAGATTCGGAAGAAGGGCTGGAAGGTAACGAAATTTACAGACTGGGAAAAATTTCGGAAAGAACGGGATCAAACGGCCCCGACTGAAATCGAAGACATCCAAGATTGGGTTAAATCAATATGTAAGGATGTAGAGTCGCACACAAGCGAAACAGCAACAGACGCCGCACAACCTAACCTCGATTCAAGATTGGCACACATGTGGGAGGCAAAAAATAGTCTTATGAAGAGGTGGAAGAGACAGCAACTCAACAAAAGGCTGCGAAGTCGAATCGCCCAACTCGAAAGAGAAATTGAACAATATGCGATAGAACTTACCCGGCAACAATGGCATCAAACCTGTGACAGCATGAACGGACAACTGGGTAGTAAGAGGGCGTGGCACCTGCTCCGCCACCTTCTCGACCCCACACAGTCCAAGTCGGCTGCGGAAGGACAGCTCGCTAAAGTCATCCATCAACACCCCGGGGACGAACACTACTTCTTGGACCTCCTCAGGGACAAATACCTAAATACCGCATACGACGGAGAAACGAGCCCACAGTATTCGGGACAACCAAATTCGCAGCTGGACGAGCCGTTCAGTGATGCAGAAGTCTGGGCAGCGCTGGGCCAGCTTAGAACAACCTCAGCGGCAGGACCAGATCTGATTACGAATAAGGTCCTCCGTAACCTGGACCTGAAATCTGTCACTGCAGTCACAGATTACTTCAACGTATGCTGGGAGACAGGAATCATTCCCAGCAGCTGGAAACATGCCCGAGTGACATTTATTCCAAAACCCAACAAGAAACTCAACGTGGACAACCTAAGACCCATTTCCCTCACATCCTGTCTCGGGAAACTCATGGAGCACGTGGTTCTGAACAGACTACGGGACTACACCGAAGACCACAACCTCATGCCACACTCCATGGTGGGCTTAAGAAGAGGACTCTCCACCCAAGACGTCATGCTCCAGCTATCACGTGACATACTCGACCCCTCCATTAAGAACACAAGAGCAATATTGAGCCTCGATCTCAAAAAAGGCATTCTACAACGTGTCACACAATACCATTCTGAAGCACCTAGCCGACCTCAACCCAGGCGAACGGGCGTACAATTATGTTAAAGCCTTCCTAGAAAATAGAACGGTGGAGATCACCGTTGGACCACTGAAATCCACCCCAATCAGGCTCGGAAACAGAGAGGCACCACAAGGAGCAGTCTTGTCGCCCTTCCTCTTTAATCTGGCTTTAATCAAGCTTCCAGACAGGCTCAACGCAATTCAAAACATCCATCACACTCTGTACGCAGACGACATAACTATCTGGACGAACCGCGGCTCCGATGGACAAATTGAAGAAGCTCTCCAAGCAGCGGCTGAAACGGTTTAGTTGGAGGCAAGGAGAGCCGGCCTCGAGTGTTGCCAGCCAAAATCAGAACTCCTAATCGTACGGCGGAGCAAGAAACCTGAAGACAGGATGCCCATCAACATTACGATCCAAGGCAAAAACATAGATGAAGTGGAGAACATACGGGTCTTAGGACTCCACATCTCCAACACCTCCCGCAACACTGTAGCACTGGGGAGACTCGAAAGCTCAGTACACCGGGTGGCGCGCATGATCAGGTGCATAGCCAACAAGAGACGAGGCATGAAGGAGCACGACCTATACAAACTCCTTCAAGCATTCGTCATCAGCAAAATTACATATGCCTTCCCATATCTCCATCTCAAGAAAGGAGAACAAAAGCTCGATACCCTAATACGGCATGCATACAAAACGGCATTGGGCCTTCCTAAATTCACAGCCGACGAGAAGCTCCTCGCCGTGGCAGTACACAATACCTTTTCTGAACTTAAGGAAGCCCACCTAACAACACAGACGGCTCGACTCTCCAGCACTGCAGCGGGCAGAATCATCCTGGTCAGACTTGGCATCGAAGGGGAGCCTATGGCGGACCATCCAGGCCCCGTTCCTAGCCATATCCGAAAAAAGATAAAAATATTACCTCTACCCAAGAACATGAACCCGCAAACCCAACAGGGTCGGCGGGAAGCAAGAGCCAGAGCTCTGCATCGACGCTTGCAGAGTCTTCCAGACGTCATCTACGTCGATGCAGCCAACTACCAAGACAGCCCCCACAGATTCGCCATCTGTGGGGTATCTCATCCTCAGGACCCGGACCCGGCCATTCCACTCATGGCCCCTACAGTATTTACCAAGAACGCGGAAACCGCGGAAGAAGCTGCAATTGCAGCTGCTATCGCCTTTACGGACGCTACAACCATCGTTAGCGATTCCAAATATGCCATTGCGAACTTTGCCAACGGCCGCATCCCACTCACGGCCAGAAATATCCTGGAAAATGTTAAAGACATATCCCCCCTCCGAGACATTGACCTGGTATGGGTCCCGGCGCACGCCGGAAACCCCGGAAACGAGGCCGCCAACGCACGAGCTCGAGTTAAAGCCGTCCGAGCAGTAGACGGTCCGAACCCGGAGGCAACCGGTGAAGCGCTAACCTCCGATCACGACCACACCACCCATTTTAGACTCGCACGTAGGCAGTTCCCGCCGCCGCTCCCCTCCCTGTCAAGGGAGCAGCAGGTGGCGTGGAGAAGACTACGAACCGACTCTTTCCCCAACCCAAATGTGTACTCGCACATATTTATTACAACCTCCAGCCCTAACTGCGGCTTCTGCGGTGCAAAAGCTACTTTAGACCACATAATCTGGGACTGGAAAGCACATCCTCCACCCCCAGATCTCATGGCTGCTCCCTCACCTGACGCGTGGCTTTCAGTAAAGGTCAGCGACGACCGAGGCACTCAAGTCAAGGCTGTCGACTGGGCCTGTGCGGTACGAGACCTACATGGTCTGGACCTCACTTACTGACCACGAATCTACACTTTCTTTCAATAAAGTTTTTACTCACTCACTCACTCACTGCTCAACATGCCTTCCTTCACCTCGACGCCGCTCCATTTCACCTATGCACTGCCAGCGACATCCCTCTGCCGAGCCGGGAACTAACCGCGCGCAGTTTCCGAGGGAAGAACTGCGTGTTCGTCCGAACGTCAAAGCCCTCTTTCCTCCGCGAACACTATTCTCGTTATTGTTGAAGGTGTTTTGATGCTTTCCCTCGTAGACACTCGTGCTACCATGTCTGTTATTGTCCCAAAACTCTGTCGCTGTCCTCGCGAGGTGACGACGCCTTTTTCTGGCCTGTTGCTGCGTACTGCCACCGCACAGCAGCTCTACCCAACAGCTCTCTGCACCGTCCGAGCTATAATTGCCAATTGAAATTGCTATGTTCGTCCTCGCCACTTGTTCTCATCAAGTCATTCTTGTTTATGATTTCTTGTCCCAGCATTATGCCCTGATTGACTGCGCCTGTCCTCATGAAGGTCGAAATGTCCGTGCCGTGTGTTTTGCCAGCCGCTACAGTGCCTGAGGAGACGAGTCCTCGTGCTGCTACCAAGCTCCTCGTCACTCAAGACACCACTATTACACCGCTCAGCGCTGTTCTCGTTCGCGTCTCTGATACTTCCGCTGCTGACGGTGCAGCTTTTTTTTTTTGCCTTCCGGCGTTGCTTCCCGGCGTCGCCAAGTATGGCTGCCCTTCGCCGTGCTAAACTTGAGCAATGGTACCAGCACACTTATAGTGGTCAATAAATACTCTCTGCTCTCGAGTCACATTCCTTCGCGGGGAGTCGTTGGCCGTATTGAGCCCGTGGACGTGTTCTGTGACGTAAACGCTGTCGCAGATTTACCTGCTTGCCAAGTTGATGTCATTACCCATACTCGCGTGGCTTCGGACCCGCTTCAGCGTGTAATCTTAAACCGTTCTGTTGACAGCGCCCTCCAGCTGCATGGCCGCGAGCAGCTTCTTGTTCTGATGCACCATTTCCGTTCGTCGTTCGACACGCCGTCACTGTTGGTTGTCCTTTATGCTGCTGCGTCGGCTTCAATGGGTTGTACACAATCGTTGTACACCAATCTCCGTAGAGGTAAATTTTCTCAGAATTATACTGAGACAGGCAGTAGAGCACAGGAATGGGACAATCCGCTGGTAACAAAAAAGGAAGCAAAGAAAGGTTAGGAGAAATGCAAAGCGGTAAAGCAGCTGATGGGGATAAGGCAACAGCAGATCTGTTGATGGACGACGGAGAGATTGTGTTAGAAAAACTAGCCACCCTGTATACGCAATGCCTTATGACTTCGGCCATACCAAAACCTAAGAGGAACAGTAACATTATCTTAATTCATAAGAAAGGTGACATTAAGGACTTAAAAAATTACTGACCGATCCCGTTCATGTCCGTTGCCTACGAGATTTTTACTACTTAAGTCGCTAATAGAGTCAGGATAACCTTTGACTTCAACCTACCATATGATTAGGCAGGCTTTCGTAAAGAATACTCGATTAACGCGATAAATCAGGTGATAGTGAAATTCGCACAAAATAACCAACCCTATATAGTTTGTTAAATGAAAGACTAGGTAATTTTCAAAAATATGATTTTTGAGGTAAAAATATGGCATTCAAGGCACGGTATTGCCAGCGCTGGCGCACACCAGAAATCCGAGGAATCATCTTAACTAGTAAGCTGGTTAAATAATTAGTATTATTGAAGTTTTTAACTATTAGAGTTTTGCGCCTGGTTGCAAATAGATCACTGTAGCAGATGGTTAGTAGCCGCCATACCAGTTTTTAGAATTTCTAAAACACGAATAGCCCTGCCGCTTTGGCTTGACAAATTTTGGTTATTTCAACTAGTTACGTGCACTGGAGGAGTTGCTTTGTCTGCATGCTTTCGAAAGCGCATGTATTTTCGCACGATGCAGCCAGATTTTGTCGACAGTGGGGAGGGCAATCACATCTTCTAAATTCGAAAAACTGATAAGACGGTTACTAACGACCGGCTACAAATCTCTAATTGCTTTCCGGCGCCTAACACTAATAGTTCTAGAGTTAATTTTTAAGAATTGTTTAACCACCATATTCGTTACAATAATTCACCGGTATTCTTGCATCCACCAAGCCTTGCAATACCGTGCCGGAAAAGCCATATCTTTACCTGAAAAATTCTATCTTTGCAAATTAATTAGTCCTCTCTGTAACACCCGATATGTAGCCTTCATTGATTACGAGAAAGCATTTTTCTGATTGGAAACATCAGGCGTGGATTGGCAACATTTTAGGATAACAGTTAATGAAGAATACCTAAGTAATCTGCGATTCGCTGATGGCACTGCCTTGCCAAGTAACTCAGAAGAGGAACTGCAAAGCATGATCAGTGAATTAGGCAGGCAGACCAGAACGGTTGGTCTGAAAAAGAGAGAGAGATAGAAAGACGAAGGGAAAGGGGCAGGGAGGTTACCCGACACGTGGAATGAGGAGTGGAGGGAGAGTTAGAAAGGGGAGAGAGGAAAGGGAGATCACTTGTCCACGTGGTCGTTGGCCATTAATAGCAAGGTACACACGGCACACGCTGATAGTTCACAATCTTGCACTCAGACCTGAGTGCTTCAAGAGCTTGAAACGTGACTCACAGCAATCCTCTGCGGAGAAGGTTTACTCCAAGGACCCAGAATCTTGGCTTCAGTAAGGGGCCGAGGACCTAAGCGGCGGAGTGTTGCAGCCAGGAAGGCACTCTGACAATGAAACAGAGAGCAGTCACAAGGTAGGTGCTCAATTGTTTCGTCCCACTCGCAGTTCTCACACGCAGGAGAGTCTGTCATTGCGCTTAAGTGGGAGTAGGCATTTGTTAACGCCATTCCCTGTCACAGGCGACACAACAGCATAGCATCGCAGCGGGAGAGGCCGGACGGAGGACTGCGTTGAAGTAAAGAGTATAGGCGGTGCAGACGGCATGTGGAGTTGCCAGGAGAAGGCCATGACGCTAAAAGCTCTCTTCGGCCAAGCATTCGCAGATGTCTTGCTGTGTCGGCTCTTGTCAACGTTATCTGAACAATGTTGGCACTGCCGTTTGCCGCTCGAGCTGCAGCGTCAGCTGCGTCGTTTTCGACAATGCCAAAGTGTCCCGGTATCCACTGGAAGACGATGTCATGACCCTCTTCCTGTGCCTAGTGTTTAAGATGTCTTAATTCAGCTACGAGTTGGTCGTGATCGCCATGTTGTAAAGCAGAATTAAGACACTGTAAGGCTGCTTTTGAGTCACAGAACACAGCCCATTTGTGGGGTGTTTGTGCACCGATGTACTGCACAGCCGCATGAAGGGCGGCCAATTCTGACCAGGTGGAGGTTGTGCGATGCAAAGTTACCTGATTAATACTGGACTGTCTCGCAGGAATGGCAGCGGTGCAAGCCGAACTAGTAGATGAGTCCAAGCCATCTTTTTTTTATACGTCTTTATTTCTGCATAAAATAGGCCTAGCCTTGCGGCAGAAATGAGGGGCTTCATGGGGGTGGAGGTGGGGGAGAGGGAGGAGGGCCGGTCTCCACTTCTTCGAAGTGGGGTGGTTCTGTGGTCGGCTCTGCGAAGAAACGGCCAGGCCCTTCTTCCTTGAAGTATAGGAGAAAAGCCCGCCAGAGCCGGAGTGCGTCCGATGATCCGATGTGTAATGGTGGATCGACCCATTCCTGCAAGGTGCCAGGTCGGTGCCCGCCCAGGGACTGAAGTGCTCGCTCCCGCACCACGTCAAAAGCAGGGCAGCGCCACAAAAGGTGTTCGGCCGTGCCTCTGGCCGGGCATGCCGGGCATTCAGGGGTCGGGTATGAGTGCGGGTTGATGAGGTTGAGCTTTGCTGGCGACAGAAGCTGGCCAGTCTGGGCGCGGCGGAGGAGTACCGCCTCTACCCTTCGGAAAGTTCTAGGTGGGCGGCGGTATAATTGCTCAAGCCATCTTTATACACACGAGTGTGGTCACTATATTCGGCGTGGAGTAGGTAAAGTGTAAACATTTTAATGGCTGGCGTCGATAAGTTCAATTTTTTCTCTATGCCCGGAATTGTAAAGCGCATGTGGGTCCCGAAGACACCACTGCGCAGTGGCAGGCCGTGCCGCCGGGGTGAACTGTGATAGGTTGGATGAATGGTGGGCACCTATTACCTTTGAAAACGCTGCGTGTTGTCTTTTGGCCGCCATTGACCCAACGTGATCCTGGGGAATCCTTGTTAGATGACGTATGTGGATCCGCAGACAGACACGTCGAAAGTGTGTAATCCCGGGTGATAGCAATTGTAGCAACTGTTGGAGCGCTGCGAGGGAGACCGAGGCAAGTTCGAAGTGCCTGATCTTGTAGAGCCTGGAAGGCACGCAAATTCGTCTTGCGTGTGTTCGAAAGCACGGGTGTTTAATACCACAAAAGTCCAAAAAAAGTGCTCTGCACAGTTGTAGCATTGACTGAATGGACGAGCCCCATGATTGATTTGACGCCAAGAAATCTGAGCTGGTGTGTGATAGAGATTAGCTTTTTCTTTACAGAGCTGCAATGCGGGCTCTATGATAAATTCGGCTCTATGATAAACCCTTAATCGATGGGAAGCGCGATAGACAATGTTATGGCCGTCGATAGTTAGCGGATAATTAGTCATACTTTTGCGCGTAAATGTCATTATAGCGAACTTCTCTGCTGACACTCTCAGACCTTGCTCTTGGAGATAGTAAGAAGCTATGGTGGCTGCCTTCTGAAGTCTTGCTCGCATCTGGAGACGCGTCGCAGAGGAGGCCCAGAGGCAGATGTCGTCGGTATACATAGAGATATGGACGAATGATAGGTAGGCTCTCTAGGAGTGCTATAAGTATCAGATTAAACAAAGTAGGGCTGAGCACTCCGTCCTGATGCATGCCCCGGTAGATGTAATGCACAGATGTCGAGCGATCTTCACACATGATAAAAAATGTCCTTTTGGTCAGATAGCTTTGCATCCACCTAAACATCCGTCCACCGATTCCAACAGCCTCTAGCGCATAAAGGATAGCCTCATGTGTCACGTTATCTAAGCACCTTTGACATCAAGAAAAAGTGCCGCGCACATGCGCTTCCGGCGCTTCTTCCGCTGAACTGTAGACACGAGATCAATGACGTTGTCTATAGAGGAGCGGTCCCGTCGGAAACCCACCATGGCATTAGGGTACACTTTATATGGTTCAAGGTACCACTCAAGGCGCGCCAGAATCATTCTTTCCATGAATTTTCGCAGACAACTGGCCAAAGCTACTGGCCTGTATGATGACAAGCCGATCAGGGATTTCCCTGTTCTTAGTAGTGGTATCATGCGACTGGATTTTCACTGGGGAGGAACGACACCATCTTGCCATGAGTGGTTGTAAAGGCTCAGTAGCTCTCTACGCGCGCCGCGGCCAAGGTGACACAGAGCAGCATTTGTAATGCCATCTGGCACTGGCGAAAGCGAACGCTTACTTTCCGCAAGGGCAGCATCGAGTTCCTTACGAGTAAAGATGACATCCGCGGCTGAATGCCGTGATGCAGGAGGAACACGCTGGGAACTCGAGGTAGTCACTGCACGCTAGAAAGGCTGTCTTTGCTATGGAATCGTTCGAAGTCTCTGCACCGTCGGCCAAATGAGGGACAAGGGCTTTCGAGGATCCAGAAATTGACAGACGGACTTTCAGTGCTGGTCTGCCAGCTCGTCCATTCGTTGCTTGATTTTCCTCTGCAAACGGCCCGCCTCTCTGAGGTCCCTTGAACATTTGGTCCGTCCTTAACGTCTTTCTGCATGACGCCGAATGGCACGTACGTGGTCTGATTCTATATTCTATATCAAATTCCGGCCGCATTCTAGTTGACGTGAGGCAGACTCTAGCAGCCATCATTCCTGTTTCTGTAATGCCCTCCAAACAGGAAGTTAGGGCTTGTTTACACGCCTCCTCCAGATATGTTTCAAAAGCAATCCAATCGATGCGCGCGTATTTAGCCAAGACCTAGAATCATGAGGTAGGTAGGTTTGGGGTCACTCCCGTGTGTCTGAACAACAAATTAACGTGCAGAAAGCCACTTCAATATTGAACACTCCCTAAAGAGGACATCATCATCATCATCAACCTAACTACACCCACTGCAGGGCAAAGTCCTCTCCTATGCCTCTGCAATTAACCCTGCCCTTTGCCAGCTGCGCCCACCCTATGCCTGCAAACTTCTTAATCTCATCTGCCCACCTAACTTGCTGCCGCCCCGTGTTACGCTTGCCTTCTCTTGCAATCTACCCCGTTACCCTTAAGGGCCAGCGATTATCTTGTCTTCACATTACACACCCTGCCCAAGCCCATTTCTTCCTCTTGATTTCGACTAGGAAATCATTAACCCGCGTTTGTTCCCTCACCCACTCTGCCCACTTCCGCTGTAATAACGTTCCACCTATAATTTTTCTTTCTATGGCTCGCTGCGTTGTCCTAAACTTAAACTGAACCCTTTTCTTTCGCCTCCACGTCTTTCCCCCTAGGTGAGTTCCGGTAAGATACAGCGGTTGCATATTTTCCTCTTGACGGATATTGGTAAACTGCCATTCATGATTTGAGAGAACCTGCCATATGCGCCCCAACCCAATCTTATCCTCTAGTTATTTCCCTCTCATGGTCCCCATCAGCTGTCACTACCTGCCTCAAGTAGCCTTTACCACTTCCAGCGAATGGCTGCCAATTGTGAACTGCGGTTTCCTTGCTAAACTGTTGAACATTACTTTGGCTTCCTGCATGTTAATTTTGAGACCCACCGTTCTGCTCTCCCTGTCTAAGTCACGAAAGGAAAATAATTAGAATAATAAGAATGGAGTGGAGCGCATATGGCATGTTCTCTCGTATAATGAATGGCATGTTACCCCAAGTGAAAACTATAAAACAGCTCTATCTTACTGGTACTGACCTGTGGGGCAGAAATGTGGAGGCTAACGAGGAGGGTTCCGCTTAAGCCAAAGACAACTCAGCTGCGCAGCCGACATATACTCTGGAGAAGAGGAAGGTAAGGCTCTTGACGCGTCTGATAGAGGCTGTGTAGTAGCTACGGTGTCTAGGCAGTCTCTTTTCTTAGTCGAATCCACTAGCGCAAGCTTGTTTGGAGCTTTGGCAGTTATTTAGGTGTTGCGTATTAAAATTAGGTTATTATGCTTATGTTTGCTACTCTGTCGCGTTCCGGTGCGCACTGGTGTTTTCGTGTGTGTCGGGTGGTTTCCGCGTGACTGGAGACTGCTCCATGCGCCTCATTCAATCTTTGTCGCCATCGGTTAGAGCGTATCGTTGTAAGACGCTCCAGATTGCTCGAAACACTACGCCAGTCGTCGTTACAGGCAATATCAGAGTAAAACACATGCATCACACTAATTCACAGTTGACGTACGATAAGGAAGTCTACTGGGTGCTGGCAAAATGGACGCTGCCTACTACACCCTGCCCGATGAGATGCGGCAGTCTCGCTGTAGCACTCATGGCACACATAGTAACCCATTTACATCATAAATAGCCGCAGCTGAGGTACCACTGGCGCAATCCGTTGGTACCATTGGTAGGGTTAAAGTTGCACAAACATTCTTTTGTTAATAATAATAATTGGTTTTTGGAGGAAAGAAAATGGCGCAGTATCTGTTCATTTCGCAATCCTGCTTGCTTGTATAACCCTTGCGGTAAATGCCATTTACTTTCTCATTTTCTTTAGGCTTACTGTTAGATTTATTGCCACTAGATCTTTAATGTCCTGAATAAAAAGATGTCTCACCAGTTGCCGTCTGCTGTGTTCTTGTCTCTATGTGAACAATCGACAGTCTTGTGCCAATATCACACACGCACCTGATTGATCTCGAGCTACATGAACACCAATCAGGCGGTAGCCTACAATACCGGAAAAGGGCCGCTGTCCCACCGTGCCATTTATCCTACTGTCTAGGCAAGAAGCCTTGCTGTACAATCAGCTTCGTTTCGAAACCTTTTCTACACTCTTGCACCGCGATAACTGCTCCTTTTTCTCGTGCGTGCTCCTCAGTCGCTTCGCTGCTGGCTGAGGTTTAAATAGCGCAGATGCGCCGTGGTCTGAAAAGAAGACTCCTCAGAAAGCATCGCTGCGCTCTACACCTACGCGCGCACTTTCGCCATCTCCTGTGCACAGCGAGAACTTTGACATCTAAGTAAACACACCTCCTGAAAGATGGCACTGCGAGAGCAGAATGTCTTCGCGCAGCGCATATAAATTGCAGTGGCAGAGATTAAGCATTTATATATGCGCTTCCTACATGACAACATCGCGTAAGTGAGGAGATCAGCTGCTCTTAAAGAATGAACTCAAATGACAAAGTGATCGGCAAAGAGAAATTGTCGCTCGTATATGGATCAAGACGAAAGGAAATAACCATTTCAGGCACATAATATCGTCAACTACGAGGAATAATCAGACCATGTCTGTATATATACTTCCACTTCCCTAATTCAGACAAAATTTCTTGAATGGCTCAAAACCTTTACAATTTCAGGGTAGCGCAATTTCTGAGGTACTATAGAACACAACGGTGAAAAATCATATCTTTTCTTCATTTTAAATCTTTTCAGCAACAATAAATTTTCATACCTCATGGCGAACGGGAAACAGTCTCTCTCTCTCTCGAGCCAACTAATATGTAAACGCAAGAACAATGTAATTTTTTGAGGTTGTTCCTTTCAGGGCAGCATCGTGAGCTAAAAAAAGGACAATATTGTTTGCACTCGTTATTGTTTTTTTTCTTTTGGTTCTCTGTCTCCTTGGCATGGCACAATAGGGAGCTTTCGGCCGACGAAATCAGATACTTTCAACTTTCCATAATTGCTTCTCCTCTGTAAAGGTTTAAAATATTTACTGAAAACGTTAAGCACTCCTTCTGTTCCCAAATTCTTTGCAACATGCATTTTTGTGAATGCGTTGTGGTTTGCTGCTACTCTCTCATACATAAATCAGCTCCTGATCAAACACGGTGGTGAGTCCTGAGTTCTCGCACGCAGAGAATGGAAGCCTGGAAGTTTACGTTCACTCTTGCAGCCGCATTCCGCTTGATGGCTTCAGCCAGCTCAAAGTCGCCCGAGGACGGTCGGCTAGTGCGCATCAGTGGTGCGAGTCTCATGCTCATTTTACTGTTGTCATTACAGTGTTCTTTGGCAAGTTCGTAATTAGCATGCTCAGGGTAACGTGAAGTACGGAAAACCAGCGTATTCCAATGAAGACAGACTAATTACATACGTCGGCGCACATTTTCAACATTCTTCTTATCTTAAAGGCAGGAGCAAGTCTAGGAGAAACAGCTTTCTCTTTATACAAATTTAATTATAGAAATTTCTTTGAAGCTTGTGTTCGAAAGCGTGGGTTTACAGGCACTTTTATCATTTATCTGAAAGCACCCCACTGTACTTTCCAGTTCTTCGCTATACCATCTTTTCAGGATCTGGTGTTTTTTACTGCCGCAGCTGAGTTAAATCTCACCTTAAGCACAATCTTCCACTAGAAAGCTGCTGCTGCTGCTGTTGCTGACAGGAATAAAGAAAGGAAAGTGCACGGGTCTGCCTACTGTCTCAAGCCGAGCCACGCTCGCTGCCGTGTGCTGAAAGTAGGAGAGTTAAAGGGGGAAGCGGGGGGGATCAGATCGCGATTTTCTCGAAAAAAATCAATTTTTGAAAAGTACGCTTTTCAGAATCTGCAGCATCATTTCTATCTTCTACTGAAATATTTCACCGAAAAACAAACTCTAAGCCCTAAAAATAAATATATTTGTCGGTGCCGGCGTCCACGCATCCGCCCGAATTCGCGAAAAAGCCGCGAAGTTCAAGGCGCGACTGCTCGGCTTTCCCGCCACGGAGCGCCGCCATTTTGGTATCGTTGGAAAGCCCGACCCTTGACTCTTTGTCCCAGCCCTTCCCTTCCTCCCCTGCCAGCCAGCAAACGCACAAAAAAAAGAAAAACCGGAAGGTGGCAGCACGGAGAAGCCAATGGCTGCCGCACCCCGATTGGCTCTGCGCCGCGGGGCGTTGTAAGGCGCCTCCTCATTGGCCGACGGTGCGGCATAATGGCGGCTGAGGCAAGGAGCGTCTGCTTTTGTCCGCTGCTGGGAAGCCTTTCTGGCCTTTCCTTCTCTTGTGTTTCGAGGACTTCGACCACGAGCAATGGATCCGCGCACGTTCGAGAAGAAGTACCGGACGAAGCATGCCTACGGGAAGCGGAAACGCAAGCCCGTCAAAGTTGGCCCTGTCACACTAGCCCGACACGCCGCCGACGCCGACCCGACAAAGACACCAAAGATCGGCCGACCCGACAAAGACACCAAAGATCGGCCAACCCGGTCGGCAGACCTTGTCTGTGGCAGACCAATCTGTCACACTAGGCCGACAACGACACCAACTCGTCCGACGACCAGATGTCTTCGTAGTGTGACATGCTTTGACGCCCGCGACGCCGACAAAACCGGTCTGCCGACCGTGTCGTCGCGAGATCGGTCGCCGAGCATAAACATTCACGAGACACGAACACGATTTCGCTATAGTACTGTTTGTTATGTTCATAACAAGCTCTGGGATAGATGAATGTCCAAAAAGGTATAATTACTGAGGATCGTTGGCCAATGCCAAGGTGCTGGTTGAAGTGATAACTACGATACATGCAAATTTCATCCTATAGCCGCCTGCTGCTGCTGCTGCTGCTGCTGCTGCTACTGCTGCTGCTTCGTGCGGCTCGCATGACGTCTGCTAGATCCGCTGCTGAAGCCGTCGCGGAAATCGAGCGTAACTTTATTTTATTATGGGACAGGTTGGTGTCACTAGAGGAGTTCCTTTATTACTGCGCTGGCTAGTTCCAAAGCTCCCTGAGCTGCGGCATCGATGCGAAACCAGCTAGGCTTAGCGACGAGTACGGCAGCCGGGAAACAGCGCAGTCCGTCTTCCTGGCGCTCCCGCAGGCTTCGTCGTTGCTGAAAGCGCGGCTGTTGCGCAGGCATGGAGTCGTTGCTCGAATATAGCATGCGGCCTTTCTGATAGCATAGCTGCTTCGTTTTTTTTCTTGAGCGAACGTGAAGTAAACCGAGCCTGCTCGCCTGCAGGCCAGCATGGATCCCGTCCGCCGCCGTAATAAAAATCAGCTTAAGATTGTTTTTTACGTAAGCAATAAACGCTGAGACTGAAAAATGTGACAAATGTATCATTTCTGAGGATCGTTGATCACCACCGAGTTGCTGGTAAAAGCAACAACTTTGATAAGAGCAAAATATCTCGCCAGAATCGCCCCGCAAGCTGCCGCTGGCCCGCCGTTGTGGTCCGGCTCGCCTGTCGCCCGCAGCGGTCCGCTAGCTCCGCAGCCGAAGGTGTCGCGGAAATTGACCATAATTTTAGTTCATGGTGCGATTATACTGTTAACAGCCAAGCGATATTAAGAGATATAGCGCAGGCTACTTGCGAAGCGGCGTCCGCTGCGCCAGGCAGCAGCACAGTTCGTCGCCACTGGGACCGCGGGCGGTGCCGTTGCCGAAAGCTCGCTACTAGCGCAAGCATGCTTTGTCGCTGCTCGTGTATAGCAGGCGGTCTTTCTGATTAATATGGCTATTTTGTCTTTTCTGGTGCGAACTTCAACACCAAGCCAAGCAGTAATCAGACCGCTGCGGGTGGCAAAGCGTACACTTTGAGCTCGAGTGCTTGAGTCGAGCGGCGCAGCGATGCTTGCTGCTCCATGTGTCGTTGCTTGCAGTGGGACTGCAATTCGCAAGCAGCGACCGGTGCAGCCCGCCTGCCGAGTTTTCGCACATGGGTCGCCTAATTTACTTCTGTCGCGAGTGCCACGCTGCGGAGTGCTTATCAGCACCTCTGAAGGCAGCGAATCGCTCTGTTCTCTATGGCGTCGTGGGTATGGCAGTAGCTTCGCATTCGAAAGATTCCTAGTTCGAATCCGCGTGGCCGGCATTTTTTTTCTTTTTATTATTTTAGCCTTAAATAATCTCTCCCGTCCTGTTTACCCGCGAGCGACTGAATTTATTTTTCCAGCCATGCCTTTCTGACCCAGCAATAAGTGCCGCTCAGTACTGGGCTGCCCTCAACCTAGGTTCATAATCACGATTGTTAAAGAGTTTGTTTTATTATGGTGGGATTTATTTAAAAGAGTGAAAAATGAAGCGTCCCGGCCCATGAATTTCGCATAGCAGGAAATGACAAAAGAGTGAGAACGAGAAAGGGCCAAGTCGGCGGCAGGTCTCGCACGCTGTCTCGCTAGTGTGACATGGGAGTTGGCGGATCATCGGCCAATTGCCGTCTTGTGGGAGACATGGCGCCGACGCCGACAGTCGGCCGACTGTTTTAGTCGGCGCAGTGTTACATAGAGCCAGACATCACGACGACATGGTTTTGGCAGACCAAATCGGCCGACTGTTGGCCTAGTGTGACAGGCCCATAAACGATGAACACGCCGAAATGGGTCATTTGGTAGCGAGTCAAGAACATTCGTCAGTGCATTGGTCCGTGTGCTTTCAGTTTGCTGCCAAGTTCCACATGAACCTGTTCCACATGAACCAGATTATCGCGGTGTGGCCTGTCCTCGATATTATCTAGGCCTTTTTGTAAAAAGCTATTTTGTGAAGTTCAGCTTTCAATAGATTCTTGCATGCCTGTAAACTCATGGCTGAAGGTGTCAAGAACTTTCCCTTTCTCTTCTAGTTCCTTCCAAACGCTTCTGAACGTTAGTTATTTTTGTTTCGATGCTTCTCTGCCCAGCCTAATGGATTTAATAACAGTGGTCAGCTCAGTTTGTGTCTTCGAACTTTGTAATGAGCGAGCGTGAACATCTTTGAGTCGTTAAAAAATTAGACGTTGTGTTGTGAATTCCTCCTCTTGTCCCTCGTCTGTTTTTGACTATTTTTTTCGCCTATGTACCGACTGGCCCAGATTTCAACTCGCTTGCAAATCTTGTACTACAAGGTTTGACCCCCAATGAAATTTTATTATAGTTTATGAAGCGATCACAGTTGGTTGATTGATTGATCAATTGATTGATTGAAATAACTTTTATTTCCATATGAAAAGAGGCGGCCCCCTCCCCGTCCTCGGCGCACATGCACGGGAAGACGGGGAGTAGTGCGCCCGCGGATTAGAGGTTGGCAGGCTGCCCTTGGCTTGTTGCGGCATCTTCCGCCAGATAGATGGTGCGTCGCTGGATTGTAGGGTCCGCGCTTCGCAGCAGGGTCTCCCAGGCTTCTCTACTTACTATATTTTGTCCCACTCCTGGGGACTTTGGGCACGACAAAGGTATGTGATCGAGGGTCGCTCTCGCCCCATAGTGTTTGCACTGGTTGTTCTTGCTAAGCTGTGGTAGCACATAGATTATCACCTCTCCCTCTATTCTTTCTTGCTGCCCCTCACCTCTAACATTTCACTTCTTCAAACTTCCTGCTATCCTTTATTTCCGCTGCCCCGTGCCGCCGCCGTAGTGATGGCCGTTGCCCGGGTTTAGCAAAAATCTTTTACCTTCCTTTTTATTGTTATTTTACATTAAACACTTACTACTACTACTCTATTATTTAGACCAACATCTGGCGGCGGTAGGAGTCTACGCCCAAATTTATAATGGAGGATAATTTTCTCGTAATTTTGCAGTCATTCGTCGTATGCCCAAGAACATTTATGGTACGTCGTGCCCTGTTTTCCCGTTCAATTTCTACCCCTCATCCAGTGTGGAAATGCAAGAAAAAGTCTGCCCAACGGATTCCGGTCAATGGTTAGGGGAATGAATGGGGGTTCAAGCTAAAGCCTTCTCCCCCGTCATTTTTGACGGGAGCAAAGTAGTCATTTCTCGCTCTGGGCGTCTTGCCAGGCACTTTAATCAATGACTCCTGGCCTAAAAATGCGGCAGAGATTTTAAGGCGCGCGCTTGGTGGCTTGGTTCGATGGCAGGGGTTACTGGTGCGTTATTTGGTCGCCTTTTATAGGCGCATGACTCGCCAGCGTTCGCAGAAAAGTGTCACACTATAGCTGTCAATAAAACGTGGTCGTGGTGTCCACCGAGATTTCGAGTTCTGAGAGCTACTGCGTCCCTTCCTCAAAAACCTTTCCTTTCCTCAAAACACATGCTTTTTTATTCCTCCGCGTAAGCAGACAAGTTTCCTCGCAGTCAAATAGTAATTGGTAATTAGCTAATTAATAATTACTTGATTAGTTTGCAATTAGTCAATAGGCTTAGGCTTATTTTGGGTATAACCTCCCAAAGCGACAAAGGCTATGAGGGACGCCGTAGTGAAGGGCTCCGGGAATTTCAACCATCTGGGGTTATTTAACATGCAATGACATCGCGCATTACACGGGCATATAGTGATTAGTAGGAAAAAGATTGTGAATTAGTTAATTTGATAATTGGTAACTGTAAATATTAATTATTAATTCATTAATTAGTAAGTCAGTGATTAGCTACATAGCAATACTACTGGTTGGTGTAGTATATTGTAACAAGGAACTCAGTATACGATAATGCACAGCGCAAGCGCAAGACGCTAGCAGACAATGCACTTGCTCTTCAGCCTACTACGCATGCGTGAGACGTCATTGAGTGGCGCCACCGTCATTCGACAGGAGCGCTCCCTAGGGAACCTTGCCAGACGCCTCCTGAACGCAGATCTGGAAGGGTGTCGCCTAAACGCTCTCCTGTGCCTCCATCAACCAAGCGTGTGCGCGATAATGAACGTCAGCAAAAGTGTCGTGAAGCCAACAATTGAGTAGTTATTAATCAACATCATCACCACACATCAGCGCCACCGCGCTAAAGGATTTCGCCTCACCGCACTTACGTCAACAAAGTGCCCACCTGAATTTTTCATCTATGTCCCGTCCCTTTACAGACGGTTACGGTTGGACACGCAAGCTTCACCACTGGAGCGAACTGCGCTGGCGTCGATACTGGGCCGCATGGAGGAAGGAAAGAGTTTAGAAGTGGCCGTGTTACGGCACATGTTGTGAAGCCAGACGTAAGGGCTTGCTTCGTTAGTTGGCCTCCGTCTCTGCAAGCTTACGGGATCACGTTAGTCCCCTTACTGCAGGTGCAGAGAATGCTGGGAAAAATTTCTGCCTTAAAAAAAACACGTCCTGTTTTTTGTTTATTTCTGTTGTTAAGCAACTTGGAATCAGAGACACAAAAACTGGCGTTTTGAACGGTAATGAGATAGATCTCTTTCTCGAGTTTTCATTTTTCATTTCGGTAAGGTTTCAACAAAAAGCTGCAGTAAATGAGCTTGCGTCTTTATGTATGCATCTCTTCTGTACACTGCCTACTGTGTGCCTTACGTGCGGCACTGATCATCTATCCAAAGCCAGCGGCGTTTCAATTTTCATTCGGACTGTGCACAGCTGACTTCCTAATCCTGAAGATGGATATTCTTTAGTGGTAAACTGGTTGCTTAAACGATTTTTTTACATCCTTTAGTTATGTTTCAAGGACAAACAAAGATATTTTGTAAGGCCATTTTTTGTTTCAAAGAAAACCTTTCTATCTCGAATGAAGGTTTTTGCTTCTACGCCAACATTAAGAAGTTTTCAGACAATTTTTCGATCGATATGGCTTCGTAAAAGACCGATGTTTTTTTGAGCACGCAGTTACTGTTTCGCGTCTTTTTATTATGCAAAGACGAACGAAGCAATTTTCTAAGACATATTTTGAAAGAAAAGCTTTTTCCCCAGGAATAACGACTTTTGCTCCTAGGTCAGCACTAAAAAGTAAAAAGACATGTTCGCAGTTTGGCTTAGCTTAGAAATATCGGTGTTTTCTGAACACCCCTTTGTAATTTTATATTTTGTTATTTATATCTAAAAGCGAAAACATATTTCTTGAGACACAATTTATAATAAAATGTTTTCGTCACGAACAACGACTCCCCCCCCCCCCCCCCCCCCGCCGACATTAACTCGTTTTGCGGTAAGTTCTCTTGCCTGACGTAGTTTTGTAAATTACCACTGTTTTTTAAGCACATACTTATACTTAACACATTCTTTTAGAATGGAAAGAACAAAGATATTTCTTGAGACAAATTTTCAAATTTTTTCGCCACAATTGAACTGACTTGCTACTAGGCCAACACCAACAATTTGTCAGACATTTTCTTGGATTGACGTAGCTTCGTAATTGACGATGTTTTTGAGCATGCCGTTATAAGTTTATATGTTTTTATCATTTCGTAAATGCAAACACTGATATATCGTAGGGCAGATTGTCGAAGAAAAACCCTTCGCCATGAATGATGGCTGTTTGTTATAGGCTAGCACTAAAATGTTTTTAGATATTTTCTTTCAATTGACGTAGTTTCGATTGACGTAGCTTTCTGAATACGCTGTTATATTCACGTGAACATATAGCATAATATAGTTTCTTTTTGGCACTTTTAGTCACCGCCATTTTATTTTTGAGCAACTATACTATTATTGGAATTATCTGGACATGTGGTTTGGTGTATAGTTCGAAAGAGTTCTGAGCGTGTTCTAACACGCCAAACGATGTAGAGAATTTCTGCTTAGAAATAAATGTCACTGCGGCTGTCGTAGAAAGCGCAGAAATCTTAAGCTGCTTTCAGCAGTTCGCACTTGCTTATAGTAATCTTTCACCAATTTTGAATGCAAGGCTCTCTTTTCACGCGGTAATACTCTTAATTGATTGTGTTTCACTGCTGTTTTCGTGATTATTTTTATCGTGAAGAAAGGTCAGGGTGTTGTTGTTTTGCGACTTCAGAAGAAAAATAGTTTCCTCTCCAGTACCCCGAGTGACGAGTGACCAAGAGGAACTAAGCACTAATCCTCAAAACGCTGAAATCAGTTACGCCTAATGCATAAGTATGGTAAAGCCAGGAAACTCTAAAATCATGTCTTTAACCCGAAAGAAAAATGTTGTAAAATTTCCTTACTTCATTGCAGGTAGCAAGTTTATAGCGTGCAAAAGCACAAGTATCTTGGATTGACTTTCATTTCCTACCTACGCTGAAATGCGCACATACGTTATATGTACACCAAGGTTTACAGGGTAATTTGGAGACTAAGCCGCAACATCAGCAGCGCTACTCGCGACGAAATAATACTCACATATAGGAATCTGGTAAGATCAGCCGTATAAAAAAAATGCGTCTGATGCATGTCTACACCTCGTCCAAATAGCACAAAAATCGAACGAATTCAAAGACTCGCTTCCCGTTTTATCCGCAGTAACTAAGCCGTACCGATTAATCAACTGATATATGCAAATCAGCAAAACATTCTCGAATGCAGAAGAAAGGTAGAAAGGGTTAAGCTTTTTTTCCCACTACTCTTGGCCACTTTAATATTAATGTGTTAAAGTATTTTGCAATTCAATTCCTTAAACTATCAAGTCATCGCCATGGTATGGGCAGTCGCTTTCAAAAATACAGGGCCCACGGTTCCGGCTTGAGAAGAGGTAGCGGGGTTGCAAGACAGGGCTGCTATCTGCATCGAACGCCCACGGCGAAAGTGGATCGAGTGACGACAAAGTTTGATCTGTCTAGCGCACGATAACTTGAAGTGCTTGGCAAATATGATGGGCGACGTTGGCCTATTTCGCCGTTGGCACTCACTTAGGAGGGCGCCTGGATGCTTATCAGTATATAGCCGGCCGTAGCAGGCGCACAGCGCATCACGCGTTCATCTACGCACCCAAAATGCGCTATGGCCAGCTGCATTCCCTTTCCAGGGCTTTTCACTGGGGCTGTAGCAGCAAGCCGAGGGGTACGTAGTGGGGAAGCCCTCTTTTTTTGTTTTTTTTTAGCCAGATTGTATTTCTGGTTCCGCAACAAACCAGTTTACTTTTTCAACGACGACACTCTAACATGCGCCCGCTACGCACCTCCGTGCGCATATAAGGCCATTAAAGCGGCTTTGAAACAAACTTGACAAATCGCTCGGTTAAGTATTCCTCTGCTTGGCCGTGGGCACTCGCGGTGGAGAATGCCTCTGTATTCCTCTTGTGTTGTATTTGCCTACCACTCTCCAATCAGCTGGCCAGAGTTATGCCATGGCTACCATATTATTTTAAGACCCTCACATGCACTCCATCGCCATTTTTGTCTTAGTAACTTTACTTTTATTTTTTCTTAACTTCAACATTACTGGCCATACTAAAATTGAAATTTTTATCTCAGAATATTTCGAGAAGACATCCTCCCAATATCAGATGCGCCTCATTAGTAGGATTTCATTCCAAATCTCTGTTACTGTAGCTATGCGAGCTGTCTCCTCTATTGTCTTCGCGTGACGCTCTCAGTTTATTGAAAGCCATCGGGTTTAAGAAACAAAAAGAGTCGCTTTGCTCCTACATAACGCCATTTCTTACCGTTGCAACGCAACTCCCCGAGCAAAGAAACTGCCTTCTAGCGATTTTTTACAGCCAGATGATGCTAAAACACTGCATGCATTTGTTTACAACATATGCTTTATACACAACATACAGCGTATTTCTCCGGCGCCGATGAAAGTAAACAACGATGAACGGAGGTCATCCAGCGTTGCCAACGTCTAACGAACTTGACTTTATCAGGAGTCCGATTGCTGTGGGTTGTTATGTGGCTGCTAGACGCCAGTAAGTATTGTCCGAAACCAGCGTGTTGTTGTTAGTGAGTTTAAGGCCAATTCAGCAGCTGCGAAACGACGTCCATCACTTTCAGTTTATTAAATCTTCCTGAAACACAGCCTATTTTTCATTTTGCATAAAAAAGTTATATAGGTGTTTTCCTGGTCTTCATGTTGTAGAAAATGCCGCCGCGGAGGCTCAGTGGTTCTGGCGCTCGGCTGCTGACTCGAAATACAAGAGTATATAAGCATAGTTGAGGTGAGTTGAGTGGAGTTGAGGTGCTGAATGCTACAGGTGGAATTAGCCTTGCTTATTCTGCCGGCCATTGCTCCACCGTAGTGTCCCTTCTATGTTAATAATGTCCTAAGCCCTGTCGTATCTACCCCGCTATGCGCACAGTGTGTTATAATGGCACATATTGCACTCCCGCAGTCACCATCTATGCACACAGTCACTCCACACAGTCCACATCACTGTCCACTCAGAAGTCACCATCTATGCACATATTCAGTCACAATAGAACATAGTCAATTGTAGTGCCACAATGCATACACACATTCACTCACAGTATAACATAGTACACAATCAAATATACCTAGCGGTGACCCCATTCTGTGACCTTGAAAATGGAGCTGTTTCCTGAAAATATTATCAGCGGCCCCAATAGTGACACACGCATTGCAATCGCCCTAAATGGTAACGGGTTTCCGTCGACATAACTTACTACGTCTCAGAAAATGAGCGCACATGTTCGTAAAAAGTCCTGAGCGGCGCAGAGTCGGCCGCAAATCACCCATCTAGTGACGCTTTCCCGTGGTACACCAGGCAACGCATCGCGTTGAGAAGGGAAGGACGGTCGCGTCACGTGCTGGCACCGATACCGAAAGCGTGCCATTCACAACTTCAGCACTGCATAGCTTTTGGCATTAATTGAAGTTCCAATGCAGCGCCTCCGATATCGTCATTAAATCGATGTACTCATTGTGAGCTGAGTTGCAATGTCACTGCTGATGTTGCATCGGCCGTTCTTTTTAGTGAAGTGAAAAAAATGTGGCTGTTGAACTCCCTTAAAAAAATGACGGACGATTTAGGATGTGTAGGCTGCGCTAGATCTTTGCAACGACAGATACTGCCAGAGGTGGGGCTTATGTGACTCAGATTGCTGTTTCCTAGCGACCTAAAAGTCACAGAGACAGTATTTGGACATCAAACATCCGCGAAATATTAGAATAGGGGATTGTTTGCTAGCGCACTATTTGAACCATTCTGTGACGGGCGAAAAGAAGAGAACCTGAATGTAAAGGCTGAGTTCGCCTCACGTAAATGTCAATTTAAACTATCTGCTCCGCTCGATTGACGTCATTTTCTCCTTGAAGGTCAATACAGAATGAGAATGTGTTTTACGTCATAGATTTCTTAGTGAGAAAAGGTCAAGCTAGCAGCCTGAAAGCTAGCAGGAAGATGTATGACAAATTTTTTAAAGGTTAAGAAAAAAGCAACAAGAACGCTGTATTTTGGGTCTGCGGTGTTGACTACGTCAGAACTCTGAGAAGCGTACTTAATTCAAAATTGAATATTTTAACTGCGTAAAACAGATTATTCTGTCAAAACCCAATTGTCTGCGGTACGGACGTCACCACGTGCAAGTAACCGTGTTTGACATTGAAAGTATTGTTCGTGGGTACCAGTAACGAACTAGTGGGAGGAACGCTGAGAAGTGCTCAAATCAAATCAAATCAAATCAAATCAAATCTTTATTCAGCATTCTTCCGCGTGTAACAAAGGAATGCTGGGACAAGAGCAAAAAAGCTGCTACAAGCAGCTTGACAAGGCCCTTGCCCCTGTTTGATTGGCAGCGTGAAGGTTTTTCAGTCATGTTAGATGCAAGTTTTTACACACACACACACACACACATATATATATATATATATATATATATATATATATATATATATATATATATATATATATATATATATATATGTGTGTGTGTGTGTGTGTGTGTGTGTGTGTGTTGCATCTCACAGATAAAAGCAATACAAATGTATTCGCGTACAACAGCATCCCACGTGCAGGCCAACATATTTGGATACATATGCAGCAAAAGGGAAAAAAAACAAAAAACGAGTTTCTGGTCTAAGTTAGACCATTTACACTCAGGACGTACAGACAAATAAAAGAATCGTACGAACCTAATACAAAAACAAGCATGCTCCAAAATAAGAGAAAACGTTTACATTACAACATTTTTCTTCTTTACTTTTTTCTTAAATTTGGATACCGTCGTTCGTCATTAAAAATTTTTTCCATTGTTTTCTAGTCATGGTGTTCGGGTCTATATGTAACTTTTCAAGGCTATTTAGCAGGAATGGTACACGATATTGCAACCTGTTAAAACCGTTATTGGTTCGGGAAAATGGCAAATCCCATGTATCTCTTTGCCTTACACTGTATGGCAGCTGCAAGGATTTTTTAAGGCGGCTCATTCGAAGAAAATGCTCATTTGTGTGTTTTAAGCTGCTCTTGTATTTTAAGAACAGGTTAAATATGTATGCATGCGTGACAGTTAAGACATTAAATGATTGAAATAAATCCCGCGTATGGGAATCGTATGGGGCATTTGCAATATGGCGGATAGCTTTTTTCTGTATTAAAAGTAATTTGTGGATGTGTGTAGCAGATGTTGTCCCCCAAACAAGGTTACAGTAGTTTATATGCGGGAGAAATAAGGCATTATATACAAGAAGCTTGAGTTTCGGTGGAATCACCTGTCGCAATCTACAAATCATTCCGCATGCCCTCGCCAACTTTTTAGCTACAAGGCCAACATGAGCGTCCCAAGTTAAATTTTCGCTAAAAATGACTCCTAGTGTTTTAACCTGTTTCGCGAGCTCTATTTTAGAGTTGTCAAAATAGATATCCAAGCTACGATTTATTTGCTTTTGCACCGGCGCAAATAAAATACATTTGGTTTTCGCTGCGTTTATTTTTAAGGAATTTACGGTGCTCCTATGAGACAACCTATCGAGGGTGGTATTGGCTAAACTTGCGAGTTCCTTAATCTCCTTGGACTGAAAGAAAATGCTAGTGTCGTCTGCATAGATAACAAAATATGCTTGATCACTAATGCTTATTAAATCATTAATATAAAGATTGAATAAGATCGGTCCCAGTATACTGCCCTGCGGAACCCCTGCTTTCACAGTAAGCAAAGATGAATATTCACCGGTAAGAGCGACGCACTGTTTTCTTTGTTCTAGATATGATTTTAGTAATTTTAGAGTTATTCCCCGAAATCCATAACGTGCTAATTTACATAGTAAAGGACGCCAGCTAAGAAAACGTTCATTCTGCGCTCTTCTACAATTCCTCCCGTGTGATGAAAGAAAGCGGTTGAAAGAAGAACATAGCGCTCAGTTCCTTTCTTCCCCTACGGTGTCTCTCATAGCCTGAGCTGCTTTGGGACGGTAAACCACCATAAACCATAAACCGATTGTGAAAAAAAGCATCTTTTTCTAATCCCGAAAACTATGGCAACGCTCGTGCCTACTCCATCATATACGCCTGCTTAGTTGGGACTCGTAGACTTAAATGCTTTTGTTAACGTGGGCTTGAATGAGGTCTCGCTGCATTTCAGTTCAAAATAAAATATGTCCCTAAATTCTCCCCAATTTTCGCTGCAACTGACGCATAAGGGTTTCCTTCAATTCCAGTGCAGCGCTAATACCACCGTGTTCTCCTTTATTATTTCTTCAGCTTGCCTCCGTAACTGCTTACAAAACAACACGCGTCGCAGCGCTCATTATTGTTCTTATCGATTCTGTAAGCGGGAAAGTGGCCCGCCCTTTGAACCCCTGTTCTAAAGCTTCCAGGCAGCGCCATAGAGTACTCTTTTATACAAGTATGTTTCGTCTTCAGCGACCAATATCGCAGCTGAGTAAGTTCCCCTCACAGTTCAATTAATGTGAACCTTATTAGCGTGGTATGCCGCTTGTTCCATTGAGTTTTGGGCGGACACGAAGCTTAACTGGTATGTCAGTAGCAGCATTCGAGGAAGGCTGCATGTGCGGCGACATGACAAAAAACAAGGCTTCACCAAGAGAGATCAAACTCATTTCGCTACCCAGAAGTTGTTTTGCAAGAAGGAAGGCTGAGTGCACATTGTAGCTTCAGCAACATTGTGTGATTGGCCCTTTTATTCTTGACATAATGTGCAAAGATCGATTAATTCTCCAATGTCATCAACAGCAAAAAACAAGCTGCTGCTAACGCAATTTTCAAGTAGATGTCCCTTGAGGTGTTAGTGCCAAGTAATGTGGCGTGAAACTATAGGGATGAACATTCAGGTACAGTTCTATTTTGTGAGCACATGCAGGCATCATCACCGTTGTAAAAACGTTCGCAAAGTGTATACGGATAAAAATATAGCCGTGCTGGGAAATAGCTTAAATTTGAAATCTGAAAAAAGTTTTCTTGCCCCGCCGCGGTGGCTCAGAGGTTAGGGCGCTCGACTACTGATCCGGAGTTCCCGGGTTCGAACCCGACCGCGGCGGCTGCGTTTTTATGGAGGAAAAACGCTAAGGCGCCCGTGTGCTGTGCGATGTCAGTGCACGTTAAAGATCCCCAGGTGGTCGAAATTATTCCGGAGTTCTTCACTACGGCACCTCTCTCTTCCTTTCTTCTTTCACTCCCTCCTTTACCCTTCCCTTACGGCGTGGTTCAGGTGTCCAATGATATATGAGACAGATACCGCGCCATTTCCTTTCCCCCAAAAAAACAATTATTATTATTATTATTATTATTATTATTAAGTTTTCTGTTAGTGCTAAAATGCTCGCAAAAAATGTTCCGCCCTGATATAGGAAAGTGAGTATATCGTAAGGCAGATGAAAAAAACTCTTGCGTAGATGGAGGTTTCTTGGTAGGCGTACTGAAGGTGAAATTTTGCATTGTAGGGCGATATTTATGTGAAAGACCCTACCTTAGGGCTGGTGCGCTTATTACTAACTTACGGAAAGAGTGAACGGAAGCTCCGGCACCATATTTATTTGAACCGGCGGCTTTGGCTTGATGCTGAAAAACATTGTAAGTGAGAATTTCAGGCTTGTTTAGCTAGGCCCGGGTATTTCTCTCATATTGGCTTCCCATGTGAGTCAGGAAATGCCGACATTTTATAAAGCTCAATATCTAATGGTTTTATGCTGGTTTCTTTGCAGGACTAAGCTATGCTGAGGGTGTTGGTATTTTCGGCATTGGCAGGCAAAAAATGAGGGTGACTAAAGTTAACTAAGCACTAGAAAAACGATATTAAATGTTCTTTTTTGAATGTGTTTTTTATTCCTTCTTTGAGCAAGCCTCAACTAGAAAAGTCGAGATATGAGTGTGCTTCCACAAATATTGAGTAGTTAACCTCTCTAATTATTGCAGTACGGTGCCGCACCGAAGCTCCCACAACATAAATTGCAGTTAGGTCACAAGCTCCACTTGCGTGCTCTGCGCCTGCCACTTGTTATATAAACGACCGTTTCCGGCAAGATTTGTGTAACTATAAAATGTGCGTAGTAAAAGTTTGTACTTGAATTGTTCTGAAATTTCAAGACGAAATTGATAAGCCAGTATAGAGCCAACCCATGTCTATGCTTGAGCTTCCTGTGATGGCGAAGGTCCCCAAGTTTCGTGGTTTTTCTAGAGTCGATGAGCTTGTTGAACATTGCACGTAGAGGAAACAGGTTAGGTTTTCAAACACAATGCGTTTGTATCTCTGCGCTATCAGAAAGGTTGCGAATATTACAGAATCCTTCGCGGTCTACTTGTCACAAAAGGCGGGCTTAGTCGTGAAAACCTACCGGATAGAACTTTGTGTTCGATTCCAATAACAAGCTAAAAAGACCTTACTAAAGATGTTCCGGTTTGAAACTGTGGAAAACTTAGTTATCAAACGGAAAACTAGATTCTTACAATATATCACTTGTTTTTCCTTCAGAATTTA
This sequence comes from Amblyomma americanum, assembly GCA_030143305.2. Lineage (NCBI taxonomy): Eukaryota > Metazoa > Arthropoda > Arachnida > Ixodida > Ixodidae > Amblyomma > Amblyomma americanum. The sequence continues at coordinate 114,370 of JARKHS020015920.1, forward strand.
ACTACGAAACAACCACCGGGACCTTAGAAGCTGATTTCCGGTTAGCAGGCCGTGCGTCCAGCAAAGCGTTTACGCCCTTTGTGGCATAGCTCCAAAATATGCTAAAAACAGAGCTACTACTGAAAGGAGACGAGGGCACTGTAACAAGCAACCGCTCTCTGCTAGAGGCGCTCGCAATCTTGGCTGTCCGTCTTTCGAGATTCGAATGCGGTATCGAACTATTACATCATACACACCGCAAGCTTGCAGCTTCCGTGTATCTATTGTGCTTTACTGAAATAACGGGACTTCGAGGAGTCCCACCTCTTCGCATTCCATTTCCTGGTGCTAAAAGCTATACTGCAATACGCGGTGTTGGCTGAAACGAATTTAATGAAAGGATGGAATAGCTACTAATACAATTCTAGCAACAAGACGGAAGGTACTTCAGAGCTGCCTTGAATACCTTTCTTAACTTGGCAAGGGAGAGCGATAGGCCGATTAGCGACGCTTTATTGCTGTAAACATACTCTCCAAATTTTTGTTAATATCTCAAAATCAACAGCCCAGTGTGTAATTCGTATATTTCAGTTTATTTTTGTGCAATACGACGGAAGGTTGTTATGCCAGCGTGAAAAAAAACTATCCTTCCTGTTCCAGCGTCAAGAAGTGGATGTGGTGGTGAACCTATTGTATCTTATGCAAAAATAAACATTACTGTTTGCTGTAAATAAGTGCGTGCCGAAAAAATTGGTGGGTTCAATTGAAATCTGAGTATCTCGAGATATTCTAAACGCTCCAATCTTCGTGAAAAGCTCGCATGTTACTTTTGCCGCTCTGATGGAGTCTGTGGTTCCTGAAGCCCTTGGGCGTCCTACCTTTGTTTGACACACTTTAAATACACATATTGCTGTTAATAAAGTTGTTTGAAGTAATTTACAAAGCTGCTCAGTATTTCATTCATTTTTACCACGAAAAGTGCTAGTATAGCTTACCGACCACAAAGACCAGTTTGAAAACAATGTCTCACTCACATTGTGAAGGGGAGGTTTTGTAATTCAGCCTAACAGGAAAAAAATTTCTGAATTATTTTTCCATCTCTGTTTATACCACTGACTGTTTAAGCAAAACAGAACGGGAAAGTTTAATCATTCAGCGTTTTGCTTGCGCTAAGAAATGTTTACCATAGAGAAAAATACAGTAGATTGTTGAGGGTGCACACAGTTGAAAAAATTTTCTTTGCGTCGCGGCAGGACTTCTCCGAACGGCAGTATAGTCTTTGGCATTTGCTTCTCCCGCTTTTTAATAAAACAAAATTCGAAATCCGTCGAAGCGTCTTCAGATGAAAGAGAAGAATTGTTTATTAAAGACAGCATTTAGAGTTCAGAACAGGACATAGAACTTCATGAAGGCGTTAATTGACGTCAATGAAAGGTCGAAAATATCCATTGGAGAAAAATTTCCACTGTTGATGCCGCTAAACTGTTGACACATGTGCAGAAAACACACTGCAAAACTCGTCTAAAATGATATACATTCGAGCTCGCTTATTAGAAGCCTGGCGGTCACGCAGATTACGTTCCTTGTATGCGGTTTTCTTATTAAGCGAACTCCTCCAATTACAGCCAGAACTAGCGAGTCCGCGAAAAGTGGCCTTGATTTCATAAAAAAGTACTTCATTACCGTCTACGTCTTGAAAAAAGATGCTTTCATGGCACTTTCCATGTATTTCGGGCTGGTCATGTTCTCCTCGTTGAGGCCACAACTGACAAAAGTCTGTTTTCGGGACGAGATTTACCTGATCCTGGCTCAAACTTGGCGGAAACTGGTGGCAGGTTGGCCACATAATCAGACGTTGAGTGGTTGGGGAGCGCTCGTATTTTGGGCACAACGGCTTCGTCCGAACACAATTCTGCGATGTTGTGTCCGCACGAACTGTGTTACGCAAGGACAAATCCTGGCGACATCAAAGACGCATTGCCACAAATCTACATGCCTCTCATCACGTCTGTTTTTGGCACCGCGTCTATTATTCTTGCGCAAATGCAGTAAGGAAAGCAGCGCAGTGCACGTGCACACAGAATGCCTCAGCTGCGCTGTCTGCTATCTAACCCTGCCTGTACATGGTAGTAGCACAAGAGGTGGAGTCGTCTATGCAGACGGCGCATGCCAAACGTGGCCAGGCATTCAAACTCTTCAAAGCGCTACCTTTACTTGAGTCGTTACCACCGCAAAAGCTCCTGCTTCCAGTTGGGGCTATTATACCAGCCGGTGCACATGCAGGCAATGAGTGAGCTTGTATAGGCAATCGATCAGCGCGTATATGGTTGTCAGTTATCCAAACTTTAAATGCGCCATTTTTATTTATTTCCTTCCGGTGCCGCGTCGCAGCGGCTTGGAGACACCCGTCGGTCTCCACATAACCTGGAAGAGCAAGTTTGCCGACTCCAGGGCCCGATTTACGACGCCTCCTAGTTCAGTTTAACTCAGTTCTGCGGCCACCATTGTTCCCTTTATCCAACATGAATGCCATTGCCCTAATCTATATTTTGACGAAAGCGCCTCAAACGTTCCTAATATCCGAGCGTTCTTTATATCTAAGGCCGTTTTAAGCGCGACCGACTGGAAAGCTAATGTCTCTGCGAGGACAGCAGTATTGTTTCGAATTTCTCTTTTCACGTAGCCAGCACGGCTCTACGAAGATAGGTTGAGTCCCTCATGTCGTGTTTAAATTGGTCAGCTATTGTCGATCAGCAAATACAAAGCCGAAAAAACATCGCAGGGGATGGCACCGGAACAAGAATTCAAGGAAGGTGCACTGCGCAGGACTTGCATTGTATTTTGACGTCGAAGGAGTGTCAACCTATGTCAGATTATTATTAGGGAAAGGCAAGAGCTGGACTGTGAAACTTTATTGACCTATTATAGGGTAGCTTAGTGGGCGTCGCCCAGTTACCCTCCCTAACTTTCCATTCATCATTCTCTCCCTAGCTCTCTCTCTTTCTTGAACTTTGTTAGCTTTAGTCCCCGGGAAGTTTTGGACGGTAAATAAATGCTAGAGCCACTAAACATGCCATGGTATAGAAGGCAATGTCACCTTAAAGGAGGAGCTTGGTAACGAATAGATCGTGACAAATCATATTTGGCGCAATAATATTCATGACCTTAGAATCCTTTGCGTGTCTGACGCCTCCGACCAAGAGCGTCAGTGCCACAATGTGCTTTTAGAGTCCACATAGTACAGAGTCGATCACACTTGTCTAGAGCGCTCGAGCTGTGTGCTGCGAGGAAAACTAAGTTAAATCTTATTGCAGCTGGTTTGCTTGGGGTAAGGTGCTGGTGTGTGTGCGGTTCACACGTCTATTAGGCTGCTCTGCAGCGCAAGTATTCTCAGTGAAAGTCAATACCTAATTTAGAATTTCGCTTTGTTTTCGCCGGACGACCCCGCTCGAGTGCTCTAGACATGCGTAATCGACTCTGTACATTTTGTTTATAAATGCAGCATCAAACTGCAGAAAAGGCAATTAGAAAAGAAAGAAATCCCTATTGATCGCAATGGTGAAGGCAGGTAGAAGTTACGATATATGAAACTTACTGGAAATGGGATAAATTGAAGCCAAATTTTCGAAAGTACTTCATTAGTCGTGAGCAGTGCAAAACTAGTGTGCTTCCACTCCTGCCCTGCTCAGCCGAAAACACAACATGCAATGAAAATAACAGTTTTTTTTTCTTCTGCTGATAGTCACCACTGGCTAAACGCGAAGCATTCTCATTGTGTTTCTTTTTTTCGCTTTAGTACTTCATACCGACTTTGAAAGTGTTCTCGTCTCTTTGGAGGTAGGGATTTTGACTGTATGGAATAAATGTGCGTGCTGAAGGGTGCTTCGTAAAGATAGCTCTATGCAGATCTGGAGACACCATGAAAAGTACATGAAAAAAGGCAAGTTTAGTGTGACGAGAACGACAGCTTGAAGTAACAAGAATAAAATTAATATTTACAAGGATTCGCCATCCAACATGTGAGATATGCCCAACACTGCTTCCAAAGTAAGTCAAGCAGACCTGAACATTATGAAAAATAACAGCCACAAGTACTTCTTGCGGCACGTCATGCAGAAGTTTCCAAAAATGCTTCAGGGAGGGATACCGTGCGCAAGCTAAAAAAACCGGAAGCTTCAGGTTACTGTTCAGTTGCTAAAGTATTACAGTGCTTGGGTCTTTTTTGCATATGCAGTATTTGTTTGTGTGTGATGTAGCCCTATAGTCGTCATTAGAAACTTGCCCTTACCATTAACCTGGTACGCAGTCACCGATTTTCGGCAAACCGATCTTTGCACAGGCCGCTCCTTAGAAGCCTTACTTGTGCTAAAAAAAATAAACCAATGAACTCCGTCGAGTAAATACCTCACCCGAAACAATGAACCGTAGGCTGTAACCTAAAACTTCCCGAAGCTAAGCTATTACATCCAACAGCTCTGCACACCTAAACCTAACCTCCGCGCCAAAATAGACACATAAGCATTCCACGAAACATACAGGGCTTATAATACCTTCAGATATACAGATTTTAACAGAATGTCAAAATTACTGGTCTGCAAAATTATCTTCAAAAATATTAAGACTTTTAATATTTTGGGTAGTTTAAGCTCAAACAAAGCCTATTCTGAATGATGGAATGGCCAGCAATTGCTTTACCCTTCTAAGGCTAGAGCGTTAAGGAGCTTGCGTGGCAGAAAAACCGCCATTGTTGTACTCTTTGACCGAAAGCGAAAAATCCGCGAAATATATCTACAGGAGACACCTAGCAGGTAGGTGGGCCAACTAGATTACATAATCTTGTGGCATCGTCGTAACCTGTTCACCAGATTGTGAGCGGACTGCTCAGCGTGACAGGTGGAAGTTTAATAATATATAGTTGGTCGCAGGAATTCGCTCGGGAAGAGCAATCTGGGTCGCACAAGCCCCACCGGTGGTAGCACCTGCCATCGTAGGGCAGTGGTGCAACACTGAAAAGCTGCAACAGTGCGCCAGGAGTCGTATGGGAACTCGCAGGCATCTAGGAATGTTAAGTATACAATGACCGATTCTGCCTACATAGGAATTTGTTAATGGCTATTTATGCTATTAAAGCTATCGCGTCATTCCCTTTGGGTAAATCTTAACTGTCTCCTTTAATTGTATGTTTGTGCATGTTCCCTTTCATTAGATCGTCTAAAAATCACTGTAGCGAAACAACTGGAGACTAGAGCGATTGTCACTTCGAAAATGTGTACGAAAATATCGACCATATAGTTAGTCCACTAAAACATGTTTATTTACTTTCTCTCATTGATTCTCTCACCCTGCTAAAAATGCATTAAACAAACTCTGAATTACCTTCCACTTCATCTTGCAAGCAGCATACTAGCGCATTTTGTATCCGCTAATGATATTCTTTTCAGCAAACACTGCACAACGCATTATGGCTTTCAGCGCTCAGCAGTAGAATGCGAAATACTAGGCTTCCTAGAAGATGCGGTCATCCCGTAAAACACAACATATACACACACTGCGAGCGTGGGGAGGGGGAGGAGGTATAATATAACAGTTCGGCGCCGCACAACGAGGGAAAATCCGATTACGAAAGTCGGTAAGCGAAACGCGCGAATGCCTCTCTCGCAGAACGTGTGCTCGTCGGTTTTCTGAAGTATCTCACTTTTTAGCATCTGCTGAAACTATGCAACGAAAGGTGTCAAGCGCTTCGCTGAGTACGTGCCCAACTTCCCGGGGATCTACTTCGAAACTCCCGGTAGGCTGTTGAAAGGTTCAGCTGTGAAAGACAAACAGGTGGTGAGTTTCAAGGAGTGGTCCTTCAGTTTGCTAACTAAATATTGCAGAGCATCGAAAGGAATTGGATTGCGTGAATTTTTTTCGGTCCCAAAAAAGAAAATCGAACTCACAGTTTTCTGTGATTCACTTTCTGGGCCAGGCGTATATTTTCTCACACATACAGCGTTATATTTATTTATGTATTTGACCAGCCCAAGAGCGTCTATGGAAATCAAGAAAACGAAGAGTGTCATAAGAAACGGCTATTTACGAGGTAGCAAAAATTAAAAAAAAATTACTTGGCTTGAACCTCGTTATATGACCGAAAGCTTTGCTAAGCCTGGTGAGACACGGTTCGCTAGGTTTGAATGTTTTATTATTGGAACTAAAAGGCTTTGTCACCGTTTTCCTGTTGCTTGACTAAGGTGAAGACTGTTTTATGGTCTGAAATAATTGCTTGCGGTTAGAACTTGGGTTAATCTGAGGTTAGAGCTAGGTGATAAGTGATGCCCACTGTCTCAAATTAAGGGTCAAGGTCAAAGGTCAATTTCCGGTGTCCAATAGTAATAGTCATAAAATCACTTGGTCGAACTACCATATCTTGGGACATACCGCCACGCAGTTAAGTTCGGCTTTACCTTATCACGCATTGAAGGCCAATTGTCTCATCAACATTGGAATCGGAAGTTTCCCCCCGAGGAGTAGAGCTTTCGCTATATAAAGTAACAACAATGATTCACACAATCAAATGCTGTTCAATGATGTAACCAAAACAAGAGCACTGGAAAATGGCCTCTGGAAGAGAGGAACTCTCGCAAACGGCCCGCCGGAAAAAAATGCTTAAACATTTCCATCCTCGCAAAAAATTGGTTCAAGCAAATGACTTCCTGACTGCTGCGTTTGTCTCGCCAACAACCGTTAAAGTATTTTGGGGTAAGGTATGTTCAAGTTTAATGCCAGAGGAGATGCTTAAGCAATACACTGGGCATTTTTCTGTATACCTGAAGTAGGCAGACGTGGTTGGTTTTCATCATTAACGTAAGAGAGAAAAACAACCCTATCACATTGTTTTTCTGCCTTCTCAAGCTGCTAAATGTCGTTCGCTCTCAACGGAGCCCTCAAAATTTAAGAATAGTAAAATTTAGAGATAATGAATGTTGTGTATGAGAGAAGTTAAAATTTTCCAAGCTCCCGCAATAAATAGCATAGCTTGGAAAATGCGAGGACCAACTGTCTGAAATATGAGCAGAGTAAGTTGGATCGTTTTTCAATATAACCTCTAAATAAATACAAACCTCTTTGACATACTGTGCGCGAAATTTTTGCGGTTGGAAAGAAATTGTTCATTGACTCGCAAAAACAAACTTTTTTCTATCCCTGCAATGTTTTGAAAGGTAAGCTACTAATTTGAAATCCCCTTGAGCACAGGGGCTTTAACAACGTAGGAGCAGCACATGAAGACAGCGCAACGGCTTTGAACTGACCGAATGCTGTCTTCATCAAATTTAACACACAGCCAAAAGTTTTATAATGCGTAAACTATGGTTCGACAAAGCCTGATTAATGGATTGTTTATGTAACAAAATGCAGAATACAGGTGACTTTTCTTACATCTAACCAAGTTATCTTTGTATTTCATGAGATTCTATGCAGCTTCCCTCTAGGATAGTTATTTAAAACGGCTGATCGTACGACGCTTGTGGAAGAGTGCTCAAATCTCGAGTTTCCTCGAGTAGGCTTGCATACCAACGCAATAAAAGAATTCATCGTCGAGAGTGAAAATTCTGTGTTACCTTTGCAGTGCATATTTAAAGTTTTAACCGTCGTTTGTTGACGACTAATACTGAAAATCAAAATATCCGCAGCATAACGTTAGTCTTTGAGAAAAACTGCACAACAATAGTTTAAATAGAGCTTCATGAAAGATGCACAAGCTGCAAAAAGGTAAACCATGCAAAAGCTGTCAGTACAGTTATTATTCTTATGCTTTATGGTATGCAAATCTTCAAACTTGAGGGCGCACCCACCACATTGTCTCAGTGGTTATGGTGCTCGCCTGCTACCCCGAAACACGCCGCTTGCATCCCGGCGTGGCGGTCGCGTTTCGACGGAGGCGAAGTGCTAGAGGCCTCTGTACTGTGCAATGCCTTATAAAAAATCCCAAGTGGTTCAAATTATCCGGAGTATTACATAAAGATGTGCCTCATTGCCAGAGCTGAAATGGGACAATAAACCTCATAAACCACACAAACTGAGGCCGGCAGGTTTGTTTGCGAACATTTTAAAATTTGCAGAAAATTTTAAAACATTTTATAGGCTTTGCCTCTTCTGATTTCAAATTTAACCAAATGCCAGGCATGCTAACACTGTAGCCCTATATAATTTATATAAACTTTTGACTAACCCGCGTGATGCTTGCATGTACTCATAGCACAAAATTTTTACCTAAATATGTAGCTCCAGCATTAGACCTTTTTCTAATCTCGCTTCCATTGCTTCATCTTGACCCGCCGCGGTGGCTCAGTGGTTAGGGCGCTCGACTACTGACCCGGAGTTCCCGGGTTCGAACCCGACCGCCGCGGCAGCGTTGTTATGGAGGAAAAACGCTAAGGCGCCCGTGTGCTGTGCGATGTCAGTGCACGTTAATAATAATAACCAGGTGGTCGAAATTATTCCGGAGCCCTCCACTACGGCACCTCTCCTTCCTTTCTTCTTTCACTCCCTCTTTTATCCCTTCCCTTACGGCGCGGTTCAGGTGTCCAACGATATATGAGACAGATACTGCGCCATTTCCTTTCCCCAAAAAAACCAATTATTATTATTATTGCTTCATCTTGAACGAATGCGGGGGATGGCCTCGCGCTCTGCCCTTGAATGCTGCTGGTTATCTCTCATTTCTAGGCTATTCGCTATATGCACCAGCAACATATTTGGAGGTGAAGCTCATATATTCACCGTAGCCGAGTTACCCGAGCCTTATACTGGACACGTTCATGTGGTATGTTCGAATTCCAAAAACAAAGTGGTCGTCTTTTCTTTCACACTCCTCGATATTAATTAAGGTGTAAGTTGAGTGCATTATTATTTTCCCCCTTCGTCCTCACCGCCATAAAAAACGCTATCCCTGGCTCGCATTTCTTGCTTTGTGGTTCCGCTGCTTTCTCTCGAACTCAAGGATCTGTATAATTTCGATGACAGCCGATTTCAGTCCTTCCAGCAGCAAGAGTACTTTTTTTTCTGAAAGCTCTGGATGACAAACCCATTCGATCCGGAGTGCCTAGAAACAGCTCAAAAGGGTCATCAGCCAGCTCTATTTTCTTCAAAGTAATGAGAGTAGACTGAGGGGTCACATGAGAATATCCGATGGTGGTGCAGGATGAAAAGTGTGTGAACTGCAGCGGCTCGTCCTACTTGGGCGCTTCAAGCGGTGCTGGACACTGGGCCGTGCGAGACAAGAGAAAATAGTGGAATGAGAAGCTGATACAACACAATAAAACCGTATTCTTGAGGAAAAATATAAAGGATAGCAAACGCCTATAAGCCAAAAACACGTCTCAGGCGTTAAATAAAGGTATCAGAACACTAGCGCTAACCCATAACGTACTTGAACATAATTTATTTTTGGAGGATTTTATTTACTATTTAGCAGTCTCGAATAATTTTCTTTGACAATGTTCTGTATTCCACTCACCATAAAAAAAAAAGATGGAACCGGAGGTCTAGCAGTTTGCAATAAATAAAGGTGGCAATAAGGTGCCTCACCCGCCCGCACTCAATCAGCACCTCATTCGCATAAGATTCCACAGCGCAAAACAGGAACAAGACACAAGCGCTTGTGTCTTGCTCCTTCGTTGGTTTGCGTTATGGAATCTTATGTGAATTACCCAGTAGCCCAAACCGTCTCCCCTCATTCGCAGAAGAGGCAAGTCCTTAAGTGACAAGCAATGCCTTTCACAAACGATTAAGCTCCCTATGGTTGTAGACAATAACTCTAGCCCAAGAAGTAGCTATGTGCTTTATTACGAAGTTCATTTGCACCATCTCAGAAGCGAGGGCTCTGCGCTTTCGATCACATTTGGCCTTTATTAAAGTGATACGAGGAAACCATTACTGCTGCGCCTTGTTCACGCAATCTGTATTCAAAAATGTGCCGAAAAACAGAACTGAAACGCAATCAAATCACTGCAGCGAACGAGTTGGCAGAGGGCAAAGTATGAAATCGTTCTTCATCACAACGGTCCTTGAATTTTATGTTTTATTTCTTACCGTGTAAGTTTCTTAGCCCTGAAATCACTCCTAGAATGTAATCACAAGACTTGCTACATATTACTGCCAGTGTATAACTAATTTTTCGGAGAAAATGATCTCTACTGATGTGAAAGAACTCGCTGTAGAAGCCGATTGCCTTATATAGGCGATAAATTCATGTAGTGCGCAAATGTGCACTTTGCGTATATGAGTTCGGGCTTGCATAATGGAAAGCTCACTAAAAGATGGCAAAATTGGTTAAAGTGCACCACGCTTACCAATTTTCACTGAGCGGAGAAGGCTACGGAACTACTTACTCCTCTTTCACGCCAATTTCTTGTCCAGAGTGGCAGCCGCTATCGCTTATCCCTTAAAAAAAGGAACTTACAAATGCTTTTGAAGAATTCACTCCATTTTTGTGTTATCGTGGTTCAGCTTCTAAAAAAAGGTAAAGCACTCAAAAAACTTGTCAAATATTTGTCAGCTCTTGGTACAATAATGACCTACAGGTTTTTAATTTTCCAATTTAGCAAGAAACACTAAATGCATGAAGTCTTTAAATGGACGATCACAAGCAATGTACTTAAGATTGCATTTTGTTGAGGCAATTTTATTCTTTACTGATGGACCTTCTATGCCAGTAAAAACATTTTAACTTATTTAGCGAGCACAGGAACAAAAACACAGCTTACTGATGCTATTAATAAACAAGCTGATTATTTTTGGCAGTGTGTACAGCATTCTAGAGCATCTAGTTATATTTATACTTATCTATCTATATGTCTAGTTTTATGCTTTCGCTACACGAACATGTCATCAAGGAAACCTAACCTTGTAATCTCTACAGGTTTGACGTCCTAAAGTCGCCAGTCTTTGATTGCAACGCGAATGCTACTGCGCTTTCTCCCATCATGCTTTACGCATCACCGGCTGATGCGGTTTCCCCTACTATTTACACAATTATTGTGCACACCAAGCAACTTTATTCCCAAAGAGAGTTTAGTACTGAAATGAGGACAAGACTATTTAATGTTTCATGCAAACCTGAATTAAATGAAAACTAATTAAACCTGACAACATCAATTACAGTGGACACACCGAAACAAACTGAAATCCTGTTAACGCCCTATTACTTCCTGTAATGACACTCGGTGCCCTGTGCTGACAAATAAGTAAAGTATGTCCTTCGAGCCAGTCATTAGCAGTTCGTTATTTAGGCAAATCGCTCTTTTTGGCTCAAAGGCTGTAATTTTAAGACGAGCAGGATTAAAACTCTCATACGATACTTTTATCCAAGTCATTCACAAACAAATCACTTCTATTTCACTTAAGAAGCGATCTTCCTTCCCTTCCTTAACAAAGCGTTATTTGAAAAATAGAGTCGAAAAAATTCTCCTGGAGCAGCTGTCAAAGTCCAATGGTTTCTTAAACACTTGCTAGAGGTTATTACAAAAATACTTTGCAAATTTTTCCTTTTTTTATTTACAGATCATGCTCTATAGCCCCGGATAAAGCAGAGCTCTCCACATTTACTTGACGTCAACAGAGTACAATGCTTTTACGCACGCTCCATGTTGATACGGCACTGACGCCATTGCGGCACTGACGTTAGTCTTCGGCACTGACGTCATTTGCGAATCAAGCCCCAGGAATTTCGGAAGACAGAGCACTACTCTGCTTAGGTCGCGATTTCAAATAGAATGTGCTTAACAAATTTTTCTCTAACATTGGGAATGCTTGAGGAAAAAATGTTCTTTAATAATTCTTGTTTAAGTGCACTTCGCGAACGGGGCCTGATTGGTGTCTACTTTACCACTGCCATAACAACCTTGGCGTAGGCCGATTTATATGTTTCTCATATGATCGATTATCTTGTATCATAGACATGTGATAACAACGTTAATGTGATGGCCCTTAGCCATCTAAAGTGCCTTAGATAAACTTGCGCAGAAGTGCCACTAACAACCACCGAATAAATTGCAGCCTCGGTGCATGAACTCTGTAGACCTTCATGCCCTTTGCCACCGACCACTGATCAAGTCTTAACATAAATTCTGTACGACAAAGCTGAAATGAATGTAGGTCCCCCTGATCTGTGTTTATGCTTACCTGAATAATGCACAAGGTACGAAACCCAAAGCACCTACAAAAATAGCATAGCTTAGAAAATGCGCACCGCCGACAGTCTGAAATAAGGGCAGGCTATGGTAAATCGTTTGTTAGCTTAACCCAAAAATAAATATTATCGCTTATGTCGTACTGGGCCCAATAATTTTTGCTGGGCGAAAGAAAATGTGCACAGAGTTCGAAAACAGAAACTGTGTTCTCGTAATGCAATGTTCCGCAAAGTGACCGACCCAAATGGCGTTCACCATCAAAGTAGAGAGATGTGGACACAAGGGCACTGCTCTCTACTGAGCGAACATTGTCATTGTGATATTTATAACCAGGAATGAAGTTCGAACCTTTATTACACGTAATTTATTATTAGAGAAACTCTGATTTAGAGGACTGTTCATGTAATAACTCCGCGGCCTAACTGCAGAACGCAAATGAGGCTTCTCCCTTCTAATCAACTGGCCCTTATAGAGCATCAGGTTTGGAGCTGCAGCGCGCCTAAAGATTTATTTAAAATTACTGCGCGTACGACGCTTTTAAAAGAGTGCTCAAATTCTCGATTTTATTTGATTAAGCTTCCACATAGACGAAATAAAAAAATACTTTGTGCGAAGTGTAAGTTTAATGTCATCTTTCGTGTGTGTAGTTAAAGATAATCACCTCCATTTGCTGCTGAAAATGTCGAAAATTCTTCATCCACCGCACAACATTAAATTTTCAGAAGAAGCATCATTTAGAATAGTAGTGGTGGAGCTTCAGGAAAGGTGCACATATCGTTTTGCATCTAGCTAGACAGCATTAGGATAATCTCTAAGGACAGCTGGAGAAGCCTACAATGCTCGCTAATATTTTCTTGAAAATTATGCAAAAGCTGTCACAATAAACGCGGAGGCTGGCCTTTCTTCACCTATTGCAATGAATAAATAATAACATCCGCCTTTTGGTAAGGCCTGACGCAGAATTAAATTTCACCGCACGAAGACAAGTCTCTTGATGCTTCATTCCGGATTCTAAGTGGGCAACAGCTAAAGTAAAGATATCATTCAGTTTCTTTCATGATATACTTGTCTTACTGAGTAAGACGAAACATTGACTAATTTGTGACATCTCTTTGAACTCAAAATCAGGTGGTTAAGCGTAGAAATGTTTTAATTTTGTCCACAAGGAACACGTCGTGAACGCACTGGCCGCGCTCGATGACATCATAAGTCACTTTCATGATCCGGCTGAGTATGTTTTGTTTTGATCACATCACGTAGAACGAACGCGTTGCATGCTTGATTGAGTGGAATGAAAGCATCTTCAAAACCTTGAGGTTAATCTCAATGCTCTTTATCATGTGCGTTCCATATGATTACGTGGCGTAGGATAGTACTCAACCCAAAAATTAGACGGACGGTGTCAGGTCTCTACATCATGCTCCATCTCTCCTTTCGATACATACTCAAAAACATGCTTTATGCGAATTCATGCCGAGAAGAAGTTGAAATACCGACCTTGTAAAATTACGTCGTCTTCTGCCGAAGATTTCTTTCAGCATCAAGCTGCATCCAATGCTTTTAACACTGCACTCCTTTCTTGATTTTCTATCTTTTATCGAAGTATTACTTTTTGAATTATCCTTTAACCACACTGAGGAAGCGAAGTGCACTACCGAAATATTCTATTTTTCAAGCTCTCAGAGCTCCAAAATTTTTTGAAACAAAATAACAAAGTTCTGGTAAAGAGCTCCGCTTCTGCATTTTATAACTTCGATTGCAAAAATAATATAAAGAGTAGGCATAGGGTGATCGCCGTTTATGGATTCAGTTCTCGTGAATTGCTAATCAGCAGCTTTTTGTTGCTTGCCCTCGCATTTTTGTACTGTTTTGAAGATGCGAAATAAATTGAATTGAATTGATAAAAGGCTAATTTTTCCCCGAACTGCATCTACGTTTGAATTCAAATGTAATCTGCAATAAAAATTGATCTGCTGTGATGATTCGGTGTTGTTTTACTTGTGTCCCTTGCAAACTAATACCGTTAAGATTTTTCTTCTCTATATATTGACGGTAAACATTATACAAATCTTTTGTACTCGCCAGACTATACTGCTCTGATTTATCTGTGGTTATCATTACGGGAAAAAGAAGCAGCTTGCGAATTGACGCTGATGAAATTTATAATTCGTAGAGAAAATGGAGACTAGAAGGAAAAGTTTCCAGCACTCTAGTCCCACAGAATATTGCAGCAATGTCTTCCGTCTTCTGGCGTCTATCAGATGATGAGCGATATATCTGGTATGATGTACAACAGTGACACGCGGCAGACGTTTCCAAACACCCTGAACATCGTTTCAAGATGTCTTACCGTTTCGCCTAAAGAAATGATATTAATTGTGCTAGTTGATTCTTATTAAGAGCATCCGACGTAATCTCAACCTAAACGAGCAAAGAAGGTGTCTGGAAAAACTGATATCATGTAGCCAAAATCTAATGTTCAACGGTTTAGATGTGAAGGCAATGTTTACATGGTGAAATTGTACTTGTGACATTTCTTGGCAAGTTCGATACAAAGGTTGTTTTCATGCGATCTTGCTCGGGAAACCGATCTCAACTCTGGGCATTTTTCAAGTGCTGTGTCATGGAAATGTTCTGACAGCGTGTCCTTTTAACCACTTCTGGGGACGTTCCGTGTACACAACACCCTAAATGTCAGACTTCGCGTTTTTTTTATGTAAAGGGTTCTTCTGCGCTATTGCGATTTTCAGCTAGACATTTAAGACCAGGAAGCTGCAATCAGTACCTCACATTTACTTCATGCACTTTGAGTGACACTGCAATAGATCAGTCTCTATCACATATTCTGCGAATGTGAAGACAGGGATGTGCATTAACAAAGGCGTTAACAGTGGGCTTGCAGTCTTCATTGAAAAATGCATGCCTACCTACTTCGAGAGAACCGTGCTATATTTAAGACTGTGCTATATTTAAAACTGTGCTATATTTAAGAATAAAGTAGAGCCGCTAGTGGATAAGCACGTCCCAATACGCCGGATTTCAAAGCAATCTTGATCTCCTGAGTTCATTGTCAACATGAAGCAACTTTTGGATAAGAACTGCCTCCTTCACCTTGCATAACATGTAAACAATGCGGCCCGTTTGGGTGCATGCAGTGATATGCTCCAAACTTTCGAATGAGCTGGCGAAGGAGCCAAACATGTCTTTCTGAATAACACACTGTCTACGCATCTTTCCACTAAAACATCTAAGTCTTGGATCATTATCACTCCCAAAGAACGAAACGTCCTTCAACTTTGTGACAGTGTTATAAATACTATGACAAGTGATGTATATTGTGCAGCCTTAAACATCGGCTTCGCAATTTTTTTGCTGATGACCCCAGAAGTGATTAGGAAACAATTTCTTTCCGATGGAACCCGTTGTCCTCAATCTTTAGTCATTGTCACGTTAATCCGGGGCCTGCAATTATCTAGTTGAGTTATTTTTGAAGTTATTGAGAAAGGGCCTGCAGTTGTCGTCCAGTTGTGGTCTTGACAACAATAATTTGAATCTTTTGAGTAACATTGTTGTTTATTTCAGCATATATTTATCACACCCTTTTACCCAGATAGGCGGCAGAAAAGGTGGTTCCGCTCTTGAAGCAAAGTAATAATAATTTTATTCTTAATTACGGACCTAGTTCATTAACAAGCGTCTCTTGTCTTCTTGTCTTCTACTTCTAAAGCGCTTTATAAATTCTCACCTCTTTTCTTTTCTGCAAAAGTAACTCTTAAGTTCTTGTCAGCGCGCGTTTCAAAAGATTTTTCATGCGCTGCTCAACTGTTGTTTTTCACTAATATCTTGGCATCACCTTTCAACAGTGGTTTACTAATCGGCTGCAACTTCACCGACTTTGCAAAAGCTTTCAGTAATGTGTCTCATCACTTACTCCTTCTCAAAATTGGCTCCCAGAAAAGTGACCTTAATCTTCTTAAATTAATTGAATTTTTCTTGAAAAACTGCACAAAGTTCGCATAAGCTGACGACTCTCTATCATCATGTGCAGTAATATCTGGCGCTTCCCAAGTCTCTCTTTAGGCTTTTACTCTTTCTAATATATATTATTGACCTATCGATTGTCTAATAATAACGATTGGGCTATTTTTCGTGCAATAAATGGCGCTAACGATAGTTTCGTCCTTGAGTGCGAACTTTACAACGTCTTTCATTGGTGTCAACGATGGTGTATGGTACCTCACACATCAAAGTGTATACTTATCTCTATCTCTCGCCAATATAACCTGTCCGAAACGTTCTACTTCAAGATTAATGGAGCTTCACTAGAGAGCGTCTTGTCTAATAAGTATACGAATGTTCAAATCTCTCACAACTTATACTGGCGCATGCACATCGAGTTTGTGATTAAAAATGCAAACAAAGCCCTTGGCGACATACGCCGAAACTTTCTCAGCCTCCATCGCATCTGAAGTTACTTTTATATTAAACACTAATACCGTTAAGTTTAGAATACACACCATCGTAATGGAAGCTCGTGCAACTCGCTATAATCGAATCTATATATTCGGTTCAGAACAGGTGAGCTAGCTTCATCATTTCGATTTTTTTTGCGCGTCTAGTGTTTATTTGATGAAATTGAAACTTGGTGTACGAATCTCGCACTTAGTAGAAACATTTCACGAATTAGTCTTTTCGACAGCATTTCCTTTCATAACCAAAAACTAAAAGAGTAATTTTTTCTTCAGTCTCATCATGCGTGTCAGCACGTGATTACTATACGCATAAAGTTGCTGTCCCTATACGTAAAACGAATGCGCATTCTAAGTATTTCTTACCGAAGACCGGGATGCAGCTGAAACAACCACCCACCCCATACTGCCTGCACTGAAGCACGTCATCTTTCAAGGCACACATCAACAAGTATATCATCGAACGAGCGACTGCATCATGACTTTGAATTTTTCCTAAACATTTTCAGCACGTGACATTTTATTTCCTTTTTTACACCCACCCACGTTTCAACCGCGGTGCGGTCTTCTTTTATATATATATATATATATATATATATATATATATATATATATATATATATATATATATATATATATATATATATATATATATATATATATATTTCTGCTGCTTTATAGGTAAATTTCTTTAAGCAATAGAATAATCTAAGTATTATTATTCCACTGATTAGCACTACACATTAAAAAAATTAAACATTCCCCTATGCACCTTGGTTTCGGTGACTGTTGGATCCCTTCATAAGTTTGTCAAAACGAGCCCCACATTTCCTTTACCTTGTCTGTTAATTGCTTAACGAGAGTCTCGGTTCTCGCAGTCTTGATGCCATAGGTAGCATAAGAGGGCTCTCGCACAGTTTCCGCCCTCGCCGTTAGATGACGTTCTACGTCACACTCGCGGTAATACAGGACGTGCTACGTCCGCCGCTATGGACGAGGGTGCCGCTGGTGAACACTCTCAAGGTTCGCTTACACCAATAAACATAAATACCCACGAAAGCAGCAGATTGGAGAGCCGTCGCCGTAGCTCAGTGGTAAGAGCACCAGACGCGGTATTCGGAGGTCGTGGGTTCGGATCCCACCGGCGGCATGGTTGTTTTTTCTGCTCCTTTATAAGTAATTTTCTTTAAGCGATAGATTAATCTAAGTACTATTATTCCACTGATTAGCATACACATTAAAAAAATTAATCATTCCCCTATGCACCTTGGTATCGGTGACTGTTGGCTCCCTTTATAAGTATATATATATATATATATATATATATATATATATATATATATATATATATATATATATATATATATATTAATGTTTTATATTATGTATTATATTTACTTTAATGTATTATATTATGTTTTTTCTGCTGCTCGATAAGTAATTTTCTTTAAAACTAATTGATTGGCACTAGACATTAAAAAAATAGATACATTCCCCTATGCACCTTGGTTTCGGTGATTGTTGGCTTCCTTAATATGTTTGTCAAAACGAGCCCCTCACTTCACACACACACACACACACACACACACACACACACACACACACATATATATATATATATATATATATATATATATATATATATATATATATTATATATATATATATATATATATATATATATATATATATATATATGCGTTGTGGCATACTCGCATTCGCCGGCCTGCAGCTCAACTTGAAGACAGGTGGTTTTATTTTACTGCGCATCCACTGACCATTTTAGGCCACGTTGTCTCCAAGGAAGGCGTTTGTCTCGACTCTGCCAAACTTCGTGCTTTCGCCGCCTTTCCCAAGCCTACTTCCATTAAGAGACCTGCGCAGCATCCTAGTTCTGTGCTCTTACTTTCGCTGGTTTCTTCGACACTTTGCTTCCATTGCGCCGTCTTAACACAGCTGTCCGGCAGTTCCGACTTATTTATTTATTTATTTATTTATTTATTAGTACCTCACAGGCCCCGAAGAGCATTGGGTGAGGGGGGCAAATACAGATGTACATACAGATGGAAAAAAAAACCATAATATCGGTGCAAGAACGCGGTACAAGTCAAATACAAGAAAGGAACACGAAATTTATACAAAACCGAGTTAAAATAACAGACACGAAACAATGTTAAGAACAAATGAAACTGTTGTACATTTCGAACATCACTATGGCAATAAATGTATACATAGATGTTTTTTAAACTCACCAGGATCAATAAAAGAGATTATGTTGTCAGGAAGATCATTCCAGAGTTTTATTGCTCTAGGTAATGCAGAGGAATTAAACGACAGGGTCTTCCCATATATCCGGTTGAAGCTGAGTTGATTGTGTAAGCGTTGTGAAGAGCGGAAAGGTGATGCCAGAGGTAACAACGAAGGACGGGTGTGAACATATTTATGGAATAAACACAGAAGTGAAATGGAGCGACGAATTTCAAGTATCTGTATGTCATTAAGGTATTCAAGCTGGGATACACTTGCGAGGGGACTATAATTGCTAAAAATGTACCGGGCAGCTCTGCTTTGAATGGACTCTAGCATATCTATGAGATATTTTTGATGGGGAGACCATATAGGTGAGATAAATTCCAGCTGTGGGCGAACAAATGTAAAATATGCAAGTTTTCGAACGGAGCTAGGTGAGTTTCGAAGGTTCCGGCGTATGAAACCTAATGTCTTCGACGCTTTGTTGCAGACTGCAGAAATATGGGAAGACCATGAAAGATTTGGTGTGAACTGAATTCCAAGGTATTTGTACGACGTAACCCTTGATAGAGAGGTATTATTTATAGAGTATATGAAGTTAGAAACAACATGCTTGCGGCTAAAAGTCATTGATTTACATTTATTAGGGTTAAGAATCATTTGCCAGTTTTGACACCAATCAACAATAGTGTCAAGGTCATTTTGAAGGGTTAGGTGGTCAGTCTCAGAAGCGATCTTACGGTAAACAACACAGTCGTCTGCGAAAAGGCGTAAACGGGATTAAATGTTAGTGGGAAGGTCTTTAATGTAAATTAGAGAAAGTAAGGGTCCAAGTACGCTTCCCTGTGGTACGCCTGAGGTTACGTCACATAGGGATGAGGAAGAGCCGTTGACAACTGTGAATTGCTGACGTAATGAGAGAAAGTTTCGAAGCCAAGATAATGTGAGGGAATCAAGGGAAAGGGTAGATAATTTTGTAAAAAGCCGGCCATGTGCAACTCTGTCAAATGCTTTTGAGAAATCTAAAAAAATGCAATCTGTTTGCTGGTTATCATCCATGTTGAAATGCAGGTCAGTAGTAAATTCAAATATCTGGGTATCACATGAGTAGCCTTTCCTAAAACCATGCTGATTTGAAATGAAGAAGTCATTTCGTTCCAGATGGTTGTAAATGTGAGAAGCGATAATATGCTCAAGTAATTTACAGCATATGCATGTTAACGAAATAGGCCGATAGTTATCAGGAGAGTTTTTGTTACCCGTTTTGAAGACAGGGATGACTTTGGCTTTTTTCCAGTCAGTGGGCAGTTCTCCGGAGGATAATGATTGCTGAAATATATGACACAAAATCTGGCTGGAAATTGAAATGGTGTTTTTAAGTATCTTCGAGTTAATGTTGTCCACTCCGGCAGATGATGATAACTTTAGATTTTTAATTAGTGATGCGATACCCTCAGCACTAATGGTGATGGGCTCCATGAATGGGTAGTCAGACTCGAGAACAATTGGCATACTGGAATAATCTTCCTTAGTAAACACTGATGCAAAAAATTTGTTGAACGCGGTTGGACATTCAGTGTCAGCTAGCGGCAAGTCATCAGTATTGTGTAGTTGTATGAGGTCATGTTTACTTTCGGGAGATATAGTCTGCCAAAACTTCTTAGGATTAGTCTGCAAAAGTGACGGCAGATCATGAGTGAGTATTTGTTTTTGGCAGCGGTAACAGCAGAACAGTACGCTTTCAAACACAGTTTATATCTTTCCAACGAGGTTGAAGAAGGAGCAGATCTAGCTTTTCTGTATAGGCGCTTCTTTTTATTCCGTAATCGACGGAGGGTCTTGTTGAACCATGGATTTTTTATGTCATTAGCTATTGTAATCAGAGGAACATGTTTCTCTATCAGTGCAGATAGTTTGTGTTTGAAGAGCAACCAGTTTTCTTCGGTAGATCGTTCGTTCCTTAGCGGTAAAAACACCTCATTGAAAAATGAGGCAAGTTCCGTGTTAATTTCATCATATCGTGCTTTACTATAATCTCTAATTTTTTTAGTTGTAATACCTGCAAACAAGCTCGGAACTAGAATATCAAACTGCAACATCTTATGATCGCTAAATCCGTCAAGATACATAACCGGCCCTATGGTATCGGGAGCAGTGGATAGAGCTAAATCAAGAATGTTAGAACCACGCGTATTCTGGCTAATCACTTGAAATAAATTGAAATCTAGTGTTAGGTTGATGAATTTTGTTGCAGCATGACTAGTTGAAGACAAAGAAGGCCAATCTATTTCAGGAAAATTAAAATCACCCAACAAGTAGATGTTGCTAGGTGAACTGTGTTCGACAGCGGCAGCAATGCTAGACCGAAGATCATGAATGAAAGAAGTCGTACAATCGGGCGGACGGTAACACACTCCAAAAAGTAAATTCGAAGATATAGTTTTGCAGGCAGCCCAAACTATTTCGAGGTCTGAGTTAGAATTGATAGCAGTGGATGGTAACGTTTTTTTAATACCAAGAAGCACCCCACCCCCTCTTTTATCTGCACGGTCATGTCTGTAGATATTGTAAGCATGGGCGTCTGGAAAGATTTCATTGTCTTTGATACCGGCGTGCAACCAAGTTTCAGTTAAAGCAACTATATCAGATTCACTGTCTTGCAGAAAAGAGCAGAGATGATCACGTTTAGGCATCAAGCTTCGGATATTAGAAAATGAAAGGGACAGCGTCGGAGCCTGGGGGCATGACGTGGACTGAGGACAATCACGCAATCTAGGTGCATTGCCTAGCTATGGTGATACTAATATGACCGAATCAGTGGCTCGGTCATACGCATATGTTTGTTTGTCCATTCTAAGTTTATCAAATGCCAGTTTATAAGACTTGGATTGTGACTTTGCAAATTTGGTCAACTTGCTTCTAGCCTCACGAGTTGTAGCGGAAAAATCCTCACGGATTGCAAAACTGGAGTCCTTCAATTTGTGGCCATTTGAAAGGATGTTCTGCTTGTCTTTAAAGAAGGTCATCTTGGCAATGATTGGTCTGTGCCTATCAGTTTTGAATTTGCCTAATCTATGAACCCTTTCAAACTGTGAAGCAGTCATAGATAAATCTAGGTGCTCTGAACAAAATGCAATGACTTTCCCTTCAGAATCTGCCCAGCTTTCGTCTTCCACATCGTCGATGCCAAAGAAAAGCAAGTTATTTCGGCGCAATCTATTTTCAGCATCATCACACCTTGAGTAAATACTAGAAAGCTGGGAAGAAATGGCTTGTATGGCATTGTCAGTTACAAGAGAATCAGGCCTATCAAGTGAGGTTGCCGTTGCCTCGAGGGCTGCCATTCTCAACGTCAGCTGCTTGACTTCTTTATCGGTAGCATCCTGCCTTTCTTTAACACCTTTGATTTCATTAAGTATTACAGCTTGGCCAGCTTCAATTCTTTGGACAGTCAGCAAGAGGGCTTCCAATGTTTCTCTTTCAGTTGCATTCATAGGCCCAGGATTGCTTTCGATGTCACCCGACAGTGAGAGCAGCATACCATAAAAAAATAGGTAAAGGCGAGAAGGCAAAGACAATACACGCTTCAGTACATCAATACACTCTCCAGGGCACGACACCGTAAATAGACAGTAATCACTGCTCTTCACACAGGCAGCGCCTTCCAAATAACTAACCTCCAAAATCCGCAGCGATAAGATTTCCATGGCGTTCACGGTGCCGTGCCCCTGTGGTCTCCGGCGTGCGACGATGCCTACAACGCCTAGCGCTGACCCCTTCCTTACAGCGCGGGCCACAGTGCTCCATTTCAACTCGACCGGTCATACCGATGTCCACACGGACGCCATGCACAACCAAACTTCTGGGAAATAAATAGAAAGCTCAGATGCTAACTGCTTATTCAGTTTTTCATTTAATTTCTTTCAATGACTTTGTGACTTTCCTATTCAACACACGCTATCTAACCAGGCGTACCTGGAGGCCCGACATTTTTCAATAGACAAATGTGGTAGTAAGTTCCCCAAGCTGGCTCCATCTCATGAGCGCCTCATTGGCGCAAGAGGCACTTCATCAGATCGACAAGCAATGCTTTTAACAAAAGCTGCAAGTCGTTGCTCTTGTACACACTAATTTTTTATAAAAGGTACTTCGGCATTTTGCAATCAAGTATACTTTCTACACTCGACAAGCGGGGCTCATGCGCTCTCGATCAGATTTGCCCTTTAGAAGAGTCCGCAGACGACGTCAAGACTGCTGTGAACTGAAAAAATCTTTGGAAAAACAATTTAAACGAAATTTTAAGGCCCAAACAATGAAGATGGCAGAGGGCAACAGGTGCATTTGTGTTCGCCTTTAGGGTTCATCATATTTGGTACGTTACTTTATTTCTAATGATGCTACAGCCCTGCAAACACCGACAATGCTCCTAAAGTCCATAATAAATCCACTCGTTCTTACTGCTGGTGAAAAACAACTTAGCCCAGAAGATCATTATTTTCGCCTTGCTTCTGGCCGCCTTTACAATGAAGTTAAGCCTATATTCATGTTACAGAGCCGATTTCTGTAACAAGTATTCTATTGAAAACCGCTGTGCATACAGTGATTCGCGATCTGGCTATAAACAGGGCCACTCAAAGTTCAACAAAATTGCCTTGAGGTGCAACACGCGTGCCCGCCTTCAATATGCACTGAAAGCGATAAAACTATTGAGGCGTCGTTCGTGCTGATTTTATTTCCCGACTGGCTGCCGCTATGGCGTGTACTGTAAATTTTGAACTTGTACACCTTTGCAGAAATAAGTTTCTTCTCGTTTTATTGCAGTTAACTCCTTAAGAACGCTTCAAGACACTGAAACCGCTAGGGAAGTATTCCACTTGATCTTGCTACAATAAATACCACGTTATTAATAGCACGCACAAACACACACACACACACCCATACACAAGTATTGGTATATATAAGTATATATATATATATATATATATATATATATATATATATATATATATATATATATATATATATATATATATATATATGTGTGTGTGTGTGTGTGTGTGTGTGTGTGTGTGTGTGTGTGTGTGTGTGTGTGTGTGTGTGTGTGTGTGTGTGTGTGTGTGTGTGTGTGTGTGTGTGTGTGTGTGTGTGTGTGTGCGTGCGTGCGGGCGTGCGTGCGTGCGTGCGTGCGTGCGTGCGCGTGTGTGTGTGTGTGTGTGTGTGTGTGTGTGTGTGTGTGTGTGTGTGTGTGTGTGTGTGTGTGTGTGTGTGTGTGTGTGTGTGTGTGTGTGTGTGTGTGTGTGTGTGTGTGTGTGTGTGTGTGTGTGTGTGTGTGTGTGTGTGTGTGTGTGTGTGTGCGTGCGTGCGTGCGTGCGTGCGTGCGTGCGTGCGCGCGCGCGCACAAAGAGAGCAGAATGTGTTTGCGGTGCCAGCACAAAACATGATCGAGACTACATTCCTCTTGTACAAAAATAATGTGCACTGCTCTCAGCTTTGTATCGGTCAGCTAGTAATATTGTATACACAAACAACGTGGCTTTCACTCTAGATGCACGGAGCTATATTTTTGCGCTCTTCAAAAGTGAAGGCGGTGCAGCTGAAGAACACCATTCGTGCTGCTATAGGAAGCTGCAGATGGCAGTAGCAAGTACACCAAATTGCGGAGACCAGGAACAGAAGGACAGCTGAAGATGTTCGACCTTTTAAAACCAACGCTTTCTCAAAATGATGGAACGCCCTTTAAAAGAAATACCATCTACGTTTGCACACAGCTTTTATGAGAAAGTGATGACGCCAAACATTCCGCCGAGCATTTTCAATCGCTTTCTGTTTAAGCTGCAACTTCGTCACTCGTACAAGATAAAGGGTAACAGAGTGGTTTCTAAGAGAAGGCAAGCATAGCAGGGGGCTGCAGAAAGTTAGGGGGGCGGATGAGATTAGGAAGTTTGCGGGTATACGGTGGCCGCCGCTGGCAAAGTACAGGGTTAATTGGAGAGACATGGGAGATGCCTTTGCCCTGCAGTGGATGCAGTCAGGCTCATGATGATAATGACAAGATAAAGAGTAGTCTTCGCCAATTGCGTGGTGGCCATTTTAAAATGCGACAAAGGAACCGAAAACGCCTGAAGTGGTATAATAAATAAAGCTATTTGAATTTGCTGTCATGGTATTTGCAGCACGTCACCACCTGATGTAAGGTGTGAAGTGACTTTTCAGGGCACATCCTTCGCTCAGTTCCGGCTGTGTGTGGAAAACAGGACCGCACTTTCTCGCGGTGCAGACCTTTAGACAAAAACCTTGTTCTTCGTTCGAAGTCTGCTTTGGTGCCACCTTATCCATGCTACAAGCTTCCCATTCGGCGATTAATTTTCATTTCCTATGGCAATCAAAAGATAATTAGCAAATCATTTCTTATTAGTAATATATTACGTATAAATATTTTATTAAATGACGTTTGATGCAGCTGAAACAGTATTCCTAACAAGTCTTTCTAATACAAAAGACACACCTTTATTCAGATGTAAACAAAACGGCTTAAACGCCTTGTTTATCTTGCAGCTGCTGCTGCGCTTCAGAACGAAAAAGTAGAGAACCTGGCCCCGTTTTTGTTAAGTGTCAGTTTCCCTGCCAGAGACACCAGTGACGCAAATACCTGCAAGTAGCTCAGTGAACCCACAGGCACACGTCCGTGCAGGAGTGCAAGGCAGTTTTTCCTTTGCAATAAACGTTCACCCACGTCAATCTTGAATGCGTCCATGTGTTCCTAATGTTTGAATGTGCAAGGTGACGCGACTAATCACCCACAGTGGGTATGTGTCGTTCCAAGAGCGGCCAACAAGAACTTTGCTTAACGGAGGCTATGTGCTTTGTCTCATGTTTTCGTCATACTTAAACGACACGACCTTATTTGGCGACGAACATACTGTTTGGAGGGCCTTCAAGTCAAGTTTCTTACTTCCGTCATTAGTTTCTCGGATCTTCAGCTCCTGCCAGCCTTACTGCCAACTCCTGTTAGTCCTGCGTTTCACTAGAAGCAATGGGAGCTGGAGCTCCACTACTTTATGGCGGTGTCCTATGCTTCCACACTAGCCGCGGGCCGACGGAAGGATATAATGCCTAATTGCGCAGTCACTTAAGGTCATCGAGACTTTTACCCCTTGCTGCCGCCGTTTGCTTGGAAACCCTCGGCTGCGTCCTCCCAATACAGTGAAAAAGGGTCCTTACCATGGCGGGTTGGATGAGCGGTTGTGCCTCCTGGCGGCGCACAAATATCCTCTGGGCCTCTCCTTGGCTTTTCGCCAAGAGCTCTCATAGTCGGTCACCGATAACTTTCATTACTTATGATGGGCTCCTCAGATTCAAGCGCGCTAGTTTCAGATGCACTTTGCGCAGCTTCCGCTGTTCATAAATGATGAACTTAATTGCACATAAGCGCAAGGGGGTTCTCTTCTACATCGAAAATATCATCGTCCATTCAACCACCTGCCCAGAGCATCTAGTGCACCTTCGTGTCGTCCTCGAGCACCACTCCTAAGCCGCACTCACGCTTAATATGAAATGTGTTTTTCATGTACATGAGCTCACTTTCTTGGAGACAAAGGAATGGAAAGAGGTGCTCGTTATGACATACATGACAGAAGCCCTGTGTTTCAGTGTTTCGTTCAGTATTTGCTCACTCTCTAAGGGACATGTCAGCGGCGAAGCGCTGTATAAAACGACCGTTTAAACGGGGTCTGAATGATTTGAGGTGACCATTAAGCAAACGTGGCAAACAATAGTGCAATTTAATTACTTCTGCTAGTAACGATAGTCGATATTTTCTGGACAAAACTTATCTCCTTAGGTCGCAAACTCACCCTGGTAATATCCACTTTCAGCTTGTGGCATTATCTGAACTGCTGCTTTGACTTCATCGCTTGCGCTGGAAAACTCGGTTTAATTCGAAGAGAAGAGCATTGTGTTTATTTTTCAATAGGATTCTTTGTCAATGTCAAATAATGTTTTTAAATTTGCGAGGTGTAAATGAGTGAGTGCATAAAGAAGTGTATTTGGCAACTCACCCGCCCATGCGAAGTTTATAGAAAACATACTGCTCCACAAGAAGGGCTCCTTCGTATGCATTAAGAAGTGATAAAAACCTGCCAAAGGCAGGGTCGGGCATTTAGCTGCTACAAATAGTAATGCAGAGCCAGAGATTTTAGACACATCAAAAATAAAGAAATCACTAATTTGAGCTCCGTTAGCCTCAGGCTTATTTATGAAAAGCAAAGCATATATCTGAATGATAAGTATGCCAGGCATAATTCGGTCAGTGAGTAAACTTTCTATCGAATGCATTTCGTGGTTCTGCACTTTCATTTGTTCAACGCTTGAAGTAACCAAGAAAACCATTTCCTTTATGTTAAGATTTTATAGCAGGGAATTATGTTTTTTCGGTTATTTCTAATTGTGAAGGTCGGCGTCTGTGTTCCACGTTTTGCCCTGATCTTTTTATTAACGGCTATTTCTAATACCACTGCGACCCTTAAAACCGCTCTCCTTCCCTTAACGCCGAGTTCATGACGCTGATGCTAGATTGAAAACTACAAATTCTTAACCGTCTCGTCTTCGCTGCTGCAAATTACACAGCCAGCTGTGCTCTTTTGGTATAACCTACATGTCGTGGGCATTACTTTGTGAGGCAGCCAATGGAAGATGACAACGCGCATATTCGTATTAGCTAGCCGGTATCCATGATGGGAAGCAGAAATCCTTACACAAAGAAAGCGGGTGAATTTAAAAGAAGGACGCAAAATTTCAGGTCGGCAAAAATTGGGGTACGTAGTTTTGTACTAAGGCAGTATTTTTCAGGCAATCTTTAAATGATGGGAAGGTGAGGTGTTAAAGCCAAAAAAGATCAAAAAGAGCTTTCGCCTTCAGGAGTGGGTTATGCGTAACGTGCATTAATAGAAAGGCACCAATAATTAGACGACGGCTGATAGAGGAATCAGCTAAACTCGGGTGCCGGGAAAGGCGGTTCGTTTATCGTCACCTATCCCCTTTTCTGTCTCTGGAGCTGGCACATGGGATCTCTGTGGCTGATTTCATTTCCTCAGCCTTTTCAGTTCCTAATGGGCTGCGCGCTATCATTTTCGCCCTTATTTGATGCTGAAAGTGCTTCTGCTATCAGACGGTTTTTTCTACCTAGGCAGCAGGCCTAGTCTCAGTGTGCCGTTGACGCCAGATCTTTGGCCATAGCGACGTGTTCTGCAGCCTTGGCTGCCTTCTCACCGGCGTTTCCGGCTGCATAAATGTGTCGTTCTGGACCTAGGAGAGCATTCATATTTCTTGTGTTATCGAGATCTATTGCATGCCGTGTAGAGAACAAGATCGGTTTGTAGGCAGTGCCATACATGAACTGCAAAAGATATTGCCTGAAAGGTGTGAGGGGTCTGGAAAAAGTCTGCTTGAATTTCGCCGGTGAAAGCATGCATCCTCATCAAGGAATGGGACTGGAAAGTTTTTTCTCTCTTGAATTCTATAAAAAAAGGATGATTGCGTAGGAGAGTTTGTTTCCCTCTTGATGCCCGCTTTGCATCTCCTTCACAGCTGTATTTTTCTTTGTTTGCCGAACATATGAGCTGTATGGCTTTAACCCTGGCGCACATTTTGCACCGTATTTGCGTTCCGTAATTCAGACTTCTTTCAAAACTATCGGAACAAAGGTTTTAGCTTTCGACACTAAGGGAGGCTGTTTCGATTTTTTTCTTGTTCTAATACCACTGCCCTATAATGATAATTCATTAAGCATGGCGTTGAGCTTTCATGCCCAGTATACTGCTGCTATAAGAATTTTCAATTTCAAATAAAAAATGGGAACATTTTGGAATATCTAATTGATGTAAAAGCAACCGGGATTCTTATCTCATCTCATACTGTAGCATTTTATTTAATATTTCTGAAGAAATTAGAAAGCAATAAATTTAAAGAAGTTTTACTCTTCTTAGAACGTGAAGCCTAGCTGGTCATTGTCAGTAGTGACATGTTATTGATGGCCGAGTTCCCTTAAAGGGCCACAGAAAGGGCTGTTTGAGCTTGGCTTTAAAATGCTTGCACTATGTAAGTACACGCCACCGAGCGTCCATGCCGCGTACGAGACCTCAGAAGCGGGCGGGAAATTTACAATACATTTCTAAAAATTCCCGCTTTCGCACCTCGCGGCGACGCGCTGTGCCGCTTTCGCACGAAAACCAGACACACGACGTCACGTCTTGCAAATGACGTCAGCTGCCGGGGGTTATCATTGGTTCGCAGCGCCAAATTATTTCAGACGTCACGCGCTACCGCGGCAGCGGCCAGTCCGCGCGCGCCGCAGCCGGCAGAGGTAGGGGAGGGCCCGAGTGTGTTGGGCCGGCGGAGGAGGGCCGCCGTTTTGGCGTGCGAGAGGAGAGGGAAAGGCGCGAAGACGTGGAAGTTCAAATTTTGCCTGCACATAACTCAGCTTCCACAAAACGGACTAAAATAATTCTTGCTGGGGGATAATTATAAACCGTGGTCTTTTAACATCCCAGACATATCGCACCTTTATTGAGACCCTCTTTCTGAGAGCCTTTAAGATTGTTTTGCTGTTTCCCCCAATACCTATATTTGCAGTCGAATATATCTGAGGCGTGAGCGCGATAACATGAATTTGTCCATTGAAGCTCACAAACGAAAACTGTGCGATATAAATAACTTGGCGAAAGGTCATGGATAAATTAGCCACCCTGATTAATTCATAAATTTCATAATATTTTAACAAGGGATTAGAAAGAGTTGCAACAAAATGCAAAACAAACACAAGACGTATGACCCAGCCATGCCAGCACATTCAAGCGTCTGCCAGAGGTTGACACTCCTTCGACGTCAGAATACAACGCATGTCCTGCGCAATGCACCTTCATTGAATTCCTTTTCTGTTGCCATCCCCTGAGAAGTTTTTTTCAGCTTTGTATGCGCTGTTCGACTATAACTGCTCCATTTTAAGCATGACATCAGTGACTCAGCCTTTCTTCATGGAGCCGTATTTGCTACGTCAAAAGAGAATTTCCAAACAATGCTGCTGTCATTTTGAGATATTAGCTTTACAGTCGAGCCTGCTGATAACGACCACAGATATAACGAACGCTCGTTTATTTCGAATGTTTGAGGCGCTGTCATCAAAATATAGATTAGGGGAATGGCAATTTGTCGTAGACAAAGGAAACAAATGTGGCCGCAGAGCCGAGTTTAAGCGAACGAGGAGGCGTCATAAACCGGGCCGTGATGTTTGTAAACTTGCCCTTCCGGGTAGTGTGGAGACCGAGGAGTGTCTACCAGCCGCTGCGACACCGCTCCGGAAAGAGACTAAATAAAAAGGATGCATTGAAAGTTTGGATAACTGGCAACCATACACGCGCTGATCGATTGCGTACAAGCTCACTCATTGCCTGCATGTGCACCGGGTGGTGTAATATTCCCAACTAGAAGCAGGAGCTACAGCGCGCGGTCATGAATTAAGGAACGCGAGCGCTTTGAACAGTTTGAATGCCTTGCTGGCCACGTAGTGGTATGCGCCGTCTGCACGGACGGCTCCGCCTCTTGTACTGCTACCATGTACAGGCAGTGTCAGATAGCAGGCAGTGCAGCTGAAACATTGTGTGTGCACATGCACTGCGCTGCTTTCGTTACTGCACTTGCGCGGGAATCATAGACGCGGTGTCCAAAAGAGACGTGATGAGAGCCATGTAGATTTGTGGAAATGCTTCGTTGATGTCCCCAGGATGTTGCCTCGCATAACACAGTTCGTGCAGAGACAACATCGCAGAATTGTGTTTGGTCGGAGCCGTTGTGCTCAAAGTGCGAGCGCTCCCCACCCACTCAGCGTCTGATTATGTGGTCAACCTGCCACCAGTTGCCGCCAGACTTGAACGAAGAGAAGTTACATCTCATCCCCAAAACAGACTTTTGACAGAAATGTCAAAGCAATAATTTTTCACAGCAGTGTCACTCAGCCGCAGTGGCTCAGTGGTTCGGGCGCTCGGCTACTGATCCGGAGCTCCCGGGTTCGAACCCGACCGCGGCGGCTGCGTTTTTATGGAGGAAAAACGAAAATGCGCCCGTGTGCTGTGCAATGTCAGTGCACGTTAAAGATCCTCAGGTCGTCGAAATTATTCCGGAGCCCTCCACTACGTCACCTCTTTCTTCTTTCACTTCCTGCTTTATCCCTTCCCTTACGGCACGGTTCAGCTATCCAACGATATACGAGACAGATACTCCGCCATTTCCTTTCCCCAAAATCCAGTTATTATTAGTGACAGCAATGGTCTCAGCGAGGAGAACATGACCAGCCCGAAAAACCTGGAAAGTGCCATGACAGCCTCAGCTTTCAAGAAGTAGACTGTAATGAAGAACTTTTTATGAAATCAAGGCCACTTTTCGCAGAATCAATAGTTCTGGCTGTTATTGGGGGCGTTCGCTTAATAAGAACATCGAATAAAACGAGCGTATTCCGCGTGACCGGAAAGGCTTGTAATAAGCAAGCTCGAATGTATATCATTTTAAAGGAGGTTTGCAATGTGTTTTCTGCACATGTGTCAACAGTTTAGCGGCATCAACAATGGAAATTTTTCTCCAAAGAATTTTTTCGACCTTTCATTGACGTCAACGCCTTCATGAAGGTCTATGTTCTGTTTCGAACTCTGAATGCTGTCTTCAATAAACAATTCTTCTCTTTCATCTGAAGACGCTTCGACGGATTTCTAAATTTTTTTTTATTCAAATCGGGGGAAGGAAATTTCAAAGAGTAAAACGCGCTAACGCCCTTTGGGAAAGTTCTGTTGCGATGCAAGGAAAATTATTTTGGCTGTGTGCACCCTCTACAATCAAACTATTTTTCTCCATACTAAACATTTCTTAACGCAAGCAAAACCCTGAATGATTAAACTCTCCTGTTCTGTTTTGCTTAAACAGTGGATGGGATAAATAGAGACAGAAAAAATAAGTGAATAAATTTTATCTGTCATGCAGCGTTCTTAAACCTCAGCTTCACAATGTCAGTGAGACATTGTTTTCAAAACGGTCTCTATTGTAGTCGTGCAATACTATCACTCTTGGTGATAATAAAAATAAAATACTGAATAGACAAAACTCTCTAGAGCAAGTTTACCCAATAAATCATCGCTAATCGGCCTATCGTTCTTCCTTGCCAAGTTACGAAAAGTATTCAAGGCAGCTCTGAACTACCTTCCCCTCTCCTCTTTTGAAAATTGTGCCTCCGCGGTGGCTCAGCGGTTATGGCGTTCGGCTGCTGACCCGAAACACGTGGGTTCGATCCCGGCCGCGGCGGTCGAATTTCGATGGAGGCGAAATTCTAGAGGCCCGTGTACTTTGTGATGTCAGTGCACGTTAAAGAACCCCAAGTGGTCTAAGTTTTTTCGAAAGCCTTCACTACGGCTTCCCTCATAGTCCGAGTCTCTCTGAGACGTTAAACCCGTTAAACCAAACCATTTATTATCTTCTGTAGCTATGCAACAAAGGGCGTAAAACCTTTCCTGAACGGAAAGCCGACTAACGCGGAATCAGCTTCTCAGGTTCGAGTTGGCTGTTCGGTAGTTGTTATCTTAAGGAACAACAAGGATTATATTCTAAGAATTGAGTTTTCCGTCTGTTGACTTCTGCCCAGCTTTAAAAAAAAACGTATTTAATATGGTCTCTTAGACCCATCAATGGAATTGAACACAAACTTCCCTCCGGCAGATTTTGGCAGGTCAGGCTGCCTTTTGAGATAAGTAGACCATTAAAGATGTCGGACTTGTCGCACGAAATCTTGTTTACTGTATGACTACCTAACAAATACGAAGTGGCTAAATTTTCCGTCTTTATAAAGCAATCATCTTCTGCAGTCAGCATTTCTGCAACATCAGTATAGATTAAACCATATTAAGCACGAGGCTGGAGGCAATGCAAAGACTTTGGCTATCTCGGATACGGCGTTTATTAAACGATAGAGACATAATGCGTCCTTTCATCGTTTGAAGGACGATGGTCGTTGCTCTCCTGAGCGACGCCTCCTGAGCTCTCCTGAAAGATGTCTCCTGAGCGAACAAGAACCGGGACTGCAGCGGAACATTTACTGCCTCATTTCTTTTTATCTTAAATGTTATGCCTACGTATCAGCCAGGTTACCGCAAGAAGCAAGAAAAGCGTCATGAGTGTAAAATTCCTGCAAATGTTCTGTGATCCATAGAAGCTTGAGCTTGACAGTCCACAGTTCTGTGTAAACACCAGACATTCACGGCTTCTCACCCGTACCTTTCCGGAGCTCACGAGAAAGCTTTCGGTAACGATGTCTTGCACATTACGGTCCACAAGTGGCACATCTGGAACTCTCCGATGGAAGTGATTCCACTCAGGTTTATGACGCCACATAAGGCACCTCGAAATAAGGCACCTCGAAGGACAATAGGGACGGCCGGCAAGGTCCACATGGACGAAAACGGAACTGAAAACCAGCTTGCCAGCAGGCAGGTGGGACAGAATAGTACGATCGTTATTACTGGCGGTAGACGCCGCAACAGTTCCTCTTCCTGAGTCCGATTTATTCATTTCGGTGGACAACATCAAAAACGCGGCCGAATGGAACGCCGTCTTGTCTTTCTCCCGCTAGACTATTGCTGCTGCTGAACACGCGTCATATTAGACTGCAACACGTTCTCGCGCTGTGCATTGCACGTTGTCTTCTTCATTAACTAATACTACTACAAAATTAACATTCGTGCTTTGAGCTATGTGGTGGTACTGACAAAGAGGTATGAGATGCAAGAGATGGCTTGCAGACTGCTGTGGCAGAAATACGCACTAGGGCAATACATGTCCTCGTTGAAAACACTCCTGCGCAAACGCGGCAGTGGAGCTTAGGCGGCTGGCGTACATTGGACAAATTGGCACTGAAGATGAAAAGTTTGAAGGTGCGCATAACTAGCTCCCTACGTCAGTGGACACCTCAATCGCCTATTCAGCTAAGTAAGTGGCGGTGGCGTCAAGCCGAAAAAAACCGCGATTTCGCACAATATTTCGTGCTTAGCAATTCGAAACCACCATCCATTTCTTTTTACGTTGCTGTTATGTCCTCTCTTTATTAAATGGTCTTAAGGCACTCTCGGTTCTCGTATAAAACATAAAACGAGTATAGCGGACACCTTAGAGGACAATCGCATGTGGCGCATGCCTACATAACACGCATCTCCTTTGGCTGCGCGAATCACTTGGCTAGAATTGACATGGGCGGAACAGCGGAATCTCGTTAGCTTTCTTTTACGCACCTTGACCGTCCTAAGACTTGAATGAAGAAAGCCGAAAATTTGGTACTTACGTATTCATTACGTGCGCGCACCATCTGAGTGGACTATACTTACCACATGTGAAAATGTGCTTCAATCTCCACTGAACTACACCGCAAGTTAAAAAAAGAAATCTCCTTTTCTTGGTTTCTGTGGGCGTTGGCTTGTTCGCTATATATATATATATATATATATATATATATATATATATATATATATATATATATATATATATATATATATATATATATATATATATATATATATATAGCAGACAAGTTAAATGAAATGAGGGGCCCATTTGACATATATATATATATATATATATATATATATATATATATATATATATATATATGAGAGAGAGAGAGAGAGAGAGAGAGAGATGCAGAGAGCAGAATGTGTTTGCGGTGCGGTACCAGTAAAACGATGTTCTAGCCTACTTTTCTCTTGCACTCAAATAACGTACACTGCTCCCAGTTTTGTATCGGTGACCAATAGATATTACATACACAAACTACGTGCATTTTGCTCTAGATATATGCAGCTATATTTTACGCTCTTCAAAAGTGAAGCCAGTGTGGCTGAAGAACACCACTCGCAGCCGTAGGAAGCTACAGATGGCAATAGCAAGTACACCGAGATGCAAAGATAAGGAACAGAAGGACAGCTGGAGATGTTTGACCTTTCTAAACAAACGCTCTATCAAAGTCATGAAATAACTTTTAAAATAAGTACCATCTACATTTGTAGACAGCTTTCATGAGAAAGTGATGACGTCAAACATTCCCAGGAGCAATTTCAACTGATTTTTGTTGACGCTGCAGCTTTGTCACTCGGCACAAGATAAAGGACAGTCTTCGCCTCTTACGTGGCGGCTATCTTTAAATGCAACAGAGCAACTGAGAGTGCATGAAGCGGTATAAAAAAAACATATTTGAATTTGCTGTCATAGTAATTGCAGCACAGCATCACCAGATGTCAAGTTTGAAGTGACCTTTTCGCGCACATCCTGCGAACAGCTTCGGCAGTGTGTAGAAAACAGGGACGCATTTTGTCGCGCTGAGGGCTTTAAAAAAACCTTGTTCTTCCCTTCGAAGCCTGGTCTGGTGTCACCTTATCCGTGCTACAAGCTTCCCATTCAGAGCTTATTTTTCAATGACTATGGTAATCGAAAGTTAATCAGCAAATCTTTCTTATTAGTAATATGTTTCGTATAAATATTACAATAAAGGACGTTTGATGCAGCTGAAACTGTGTTCCTTCCCGGACTTTACAATAAAAAACCATATCTTTATTCAGATAACAATATAACGAATGAAAGGTACTGTACATCTTCCAGCAAGCAGCAATGACGTAAAGGTAAAGCGTCTGCGTCGCGTGAAAGAGGAATGGGGTTCAAATACCTGCGCGGCGGAATTCTCCACCGGATTTGAAAAAAAAACCTCCACGTGTCAATAAAATTGCATTGGTGCACTCCCTCTCCAGAACAGAATTTGGCCATCATAGTGTAGTACTTGGCCACAACCTTCTATGAACAAAAAAGGGAAGCGTAGCAGGAGGTGCCAGAAAGTTAGGTGGACGGATGAGATTTGGAAGTTTGCAGGCATAGGGTGGGCTCTGCTAGCAAAGGACAGGATTAACTGGAGAGACATGAGAGAGGCCTTTGCCCTGCAGTAGGTGAAGTCAGGCTGATTATGTTGATGATGATATCTTGCAGCTGCTGCTACGCTTCTAGAAAGAAAAAGTAGGGAACCTGTTTCTGCGTTTTGTTAAGCCTCAGTTTCCCTACCAGCGACATGAGTGATGCAAAGATGTTGAAGTTGTGCGCTGAACCAACAGGCTGGCGTCCGCGCAGGAGAGCAGAACAGTTTTGCTTTACAATGAACTTTCACCCAAGTCAATCTTAAATGCATCGATGTGTTGCTATTGTTCGAATGTGCAAGGTGACCTGGCTAATCACCCACATTGGCTATGTGTCGTTCCATGAGCACCCAACAACAACATTGCTTAGCGGAGGCTATGCACTTCGTGTCCTGTTTTCTGCATGTTTAAACGACGCAACCTTATTTGGCGACGGCGATACTATTTGGCGGGCCTTGAAGTCATTCTTTATTTCCGTCAATAGTACCTCGCATATGCAGCTGCCGCCAGCCTTCCTTCCTTCTCCTGTTACTCTTGCGAATTCAATGGGCGCAATGGGAGCTGGAGTCCCGCAACTACATGGTGGTGTCGTGTGCTTCCACACCGGCCGCGGACGGACGGAAAGCCAATGTGCTTAACTGCTCAGTCACTGACGGTCATCGAGACTTCAACCCTTTGCTGCCGCCATTTCCTTCAAAAGTCTCGGCTACGCCCTCCAAATACGATGTAAAAGGTCTTCACAGTGACGAGTTTGATGAGCGGCTGTGCCTCCTGGCGACGCACTAAAATCCGCTGTGCCTTGCCTTGGATTTTCACCGAAAGCTCTGAGAGTCGGACACCGATAACTTTCATTATAAATTGTGGGCTCTTCAGATTCCAGCGCTTGCTTTTTTTAAGCGAAATTTATTGTCCCACGGTATCAATGATGGGTGAAGGTGTGACGAAATATGTTGTAGTGATTAAAGGAATGGAAAAAGGCTAGCTGGTTTGAAGAAGTCTAGTAGAAAACGATGGTATGGTCCCTGCGTCCGGGCAATGTATGAAGCAGGGTTGCTTCGTGAAAGAGCCGCTACCTTCAGGTGCCGGATCCTTGTAGACTTGAGAGCTGGGCAGTCCCACAGTAAGTGATGTATGTCGGCTTCAATGTCATCGTATTTACATATCGGACACCATGGCCGAAAAAACAAATCTCGATACTGACGCCACTTGCTTCAGACTCGCTTTGTGCACCTTCCGGTGTTCAGAAATGATGCACTTAATTGCACTCAAGTCAAAGGGGTTCTCTTCTACACCAAAAATATCATCTTCCACGGAACCACCAGGCCACAGCATCTGCTGCACCTTCGTGTTGTTCTAGAGCACCAGTCCGAAGAAGCACTAACACTTAATCACAAAGGCATTTTTCATCTACATATAAGCTAAGTTTCTGGGAGACAAAAGAATGGGAAGAGGTGCTCGTTATGACATACATGACAGATGCCCTGTGTTTCACTGTTTCGGTCAGTGCTGCTTCACTTTTCGAAGGGGCAAGTTAACGGTGAAGGGCTTTTTAAACGAATCGTTCAAACGAAACGACACAAAATCATCGGAACAGAAGTTTTGAGTTTTAGACCCTTAGGATGCGTAATTCGAGTTGTCCCTTGTTTTTCATGATGTTGATCATTCATTCAGTGTTGCACTTAGTTTTCATGCTCAACCCACTGCCGCTTCAGGGACCTTTATTTCGGTGGGGGAAAAGGAAACACTTCACAGATGTCTAATTTCAGTCATAGTAACCGGCATTCTTATTTCTTCTCATACTGTGACATTTTATTTGATATTTATGAAGAAATTAAAAAGCAATAAATTGTAAAGAACTGTTTTAAGCTTTTTACAACGTGAAACCTGAGTGGTCTCTGCCAGTCGGTGACACGATATTGCCACAGTCCCAATCAGTCCAGTGGCACATACCGCGGCCGAACTGTTTTAGATGGGACTTGCCATGCCTGGCGCTCTCGAGGGGCTAGAGGTTTTCGGCTTCTTCCTCGCTCGAGCTCCCTGGTGTCTTGCACGGCTAGCACGCCTAATTAAATCCGGTTTTGAGTGCTTCGACCGTTTATCGGTGACATATTTGGTGGAAGTGGTGGGTAACGGTCCATGTACGCTGACCTAGAGGACACTCCTGACGTCAGTTCTCAACGCGTGGCTACAACACCAGTCCACAAGGCGAGCCGCCGCCTGCGAGGCCTACCACCAGAGTCCGGCCAACTCGCAAAACCAGCAGCGGCCATGACGTCCGCTACGGCTAGCCAGACAAGTCAGCATTCCGGGAATGCCCCGCCGTTCGTCCTTGACACGCCTGGGTCGCCCGCATCATTCCACGGTGAGAAGTTTGAGGACGTCGAAGACTGGTTGGACAGCTTTGACCGTGTGGCGGGCTTCAATGAGTGGGACGGCGAGCGCAAATTGCGGAACGTGTACTTCGCACTACAGGACTCTGCCAAGACGTGGTATGAGAACGACGAAGCTTCCTTCACTAACTGGGAGATCTTTAGCCGAGAGCTCTTAGCCCCGTTCAACACCAGCGAACGAAAGGAGAAGGCTGAAATCGCCTTGAAATCAAGGTCGCAGCAGCCGAACGAGAGCGTCGCCATGTTCATCGAGGACATGACGCGACTCTTCAATCGCGCCGACCCTGCTATGCCCGAGGACAAGAAGGTACGCCACCCAATGCGCGGCGTCAAAGAGGAATTGTTTGCCGGACTGGTACGTGACCCGCCAAGAACGGTGGCCGACTTTGCCATGGAGGCAACAAGCATGGAGGGTTCTCTTCAAGAACGGGGCGCGCACTACGGCCGTCCGGCTACTGTAGCAGCCGCTCAGCACTGCACGCCCACGTCGTTGCCCACTGAGGAACTTCGAGAGCTTGTGAGGAGCCTGGTGCGCGAAGAACTCGAGAAACTTCGCTTCGAAGCGCCACAGGCCAGCGTCGCTGCCATACCGGACGTGGTCCGAGGTGAAGTCCGGCGAGCTGTTCAGTCGCCACCACCTCCGCAGCCAGCGCCCTATGTGGTTACATACAGTCAAGCACTACAAAGTCGTCCTGGGCCAATGATTCAAGCCCTTTCTCCCGTCACTCCTGTGCCTTCACTGCGGTACCAAACTGCAGCTGTACCCGTAGTACCGCAGGAGGCCCTGTCCACCATGAGCAAAGCGCGCGTTTGGCGTACGCCAAACAATCGGCCGCTCTGCTGCCACTGTGGGGAGCCCGGCCACATCCTTCGCCACTGCCCCTGCAGCAGAATGGGCTTAAGGGGGTTTCTTCCTGACGCACCTCGACAACGCTACGGAGAACGACCCCGGTACATCGAGCAGTATCTGTCCGATAACGTGCAGCCAACGACATCGCGGCGACGCCAGTCCCGGCCGCCATCCCCAACGCGGTTTTCTTCGCCAAGCCGCCCGTCCTTTTCTAGCCAGTTCAGAGGCGCGTCCCCACATGGGGAAAACTGAAGACGGCGTCCCCCAGGGGTAGGGCCGCCGCTATTGGATCAAGTCAAGAGCCTCCGCCCGACGATTCGCGGCTGCGATCCGACCGACGACGACCTGACTCTACGACCTCAACGACAACGACGAGCTGTGACCGACTGGTGTCTGCCGAAATCCCAGTAATCGCTGATAATCGCGATGTGACCGCACTTGTGGATACCGGCGCTGGCTTTTCTGTAATGAGCAGTCGGCTAGCTACAGCCCTCAGAAAGGTTCTGACCCCTTGGTCTCGAACCCAAATCCGCACCGCCGGCGGCCATGTGGTTACGCCAATTGGCGTCTGCCCGTCACGAATCCAGATCCCCGGTGCTACTTTCCCTGGTTGCTTTGCTGTGCTACCCGAGTGTTCCAATGACTTGATACTTGGTTTGGATTTCCTTCGGGAGTACGGTGCTGTCATCAACCTTCAGGAGCTGGTCGTGTCATTTTCCACTCAACCCCCTGTTGACGGCGATCACGAGCCACGCGGGACTAAGTTACGCGTCTTTTACGACCACGTATTAATCTCGTCAAGAGCTAGCATGTTTGTTACCGTAGATTGCGACATCACTGGTACTCGTGGCATCGCTGAAACCAACATGTCGCTGCTCCTTGGTCGGCAAGTCTGTGTTGCCCGCGGAATTGTCGAGCTGAACAATGACCGAACCGAGCTCTTGGAAACGAATTATGGCTGTGAACATGAGTGTCTGCCTGGCAAAACAGTTATTGAGTATTTCTAAGAACACGGCGAATTCGCGGGACAGCACGCTTTGTCCAAGCCTTGGCATCAGTGGAGGCATCGACCACTCCCATAAAAACTGACGTGAACCCGAGCCTCCCGTCTAATCAGAAACGCTGCCTCGAAAGCGTTATCCAGCCTTTCTGTGACTGCTTTGCCTCGGCCTCTAAGGTTAGGCAGACACCACTCACAAAGCACCGAATTACAGTCGACGCCAACCAGCGGCCGTTATGTCAGCCGCCGTATCGGATCTCTTCAAAGTAGCGTGATGCCATTCGCCGCCAAGTTCAAGAAATGCTCCAGGACGACGTGATACAGCCGTCGACGAGCCCGTGGGCGTCGCCCGTTGTTCTAGTAGCAAAGAAAGATGGAACCCTACGGTTCTGCGTTGATTACCGACGTTTAAATAAAGTCACAAAAAAAAGATGTTTATCCTCTGCCGCCCATTGATGACTCACTGGATCGGCTGCGCCACGCCAAATACTTCTCATCGCTAGATTTGCGCAACGGCCATTGGCAAATCGAGGTGGACGAAGCGACCGGGAAAAGACCGCCTTTATTACACCGGACGGTCTGTAAGAATTCCGGGTGCACCCGTTCGGCCTGTGCTCGGCTCCCGCAACCTTCCAGCGGATGATGGATACCGTTCTTGCCGGTCTGAAATGGCAGTCCTGTCTCGTGTACTTTGATGACGTTGTCATCTTCTCTGATACGTTTGAAGAGCACCTGAGACGCCTGCGTGCTGTGTTCGAAGCAATCCGGTCGGCCGGTGTTACGTCTCGCCTACCTACGACGCGCGGTATAGCCGGCGCGGATGCAACGGACGCCGCGGCTTCGTTCATCGCCGCCGCGACGCCTCCCGCCAAGCGCGTCCAGGCATGTTTCAGTGCCACGTGTCGTCGTGCGTGCGTGTGTGTGTGTGTGCTTGTTTTGCCCACGCTTGTCAAAGCGCGGCAGCCGGGGAGAGGAGCTCCTCAACTGGGAGGCGAGGAGGTCTGACCGGCGCCGGCCTGGCGGACGCGCCCGTCACGCCTGAACATGTTCAAGCGTCGCCGTATCGGATGACTCTTCCCAAGCCGTTCCCTCTTGCCCTCGACTCCGAGGGTATAAAAAAAGACAGCTGCGCCGGACGCGAGAGAGACTTCGATTCCTTCCTTCGAGTAACGTGGTCGCCCTGACCGGCTGCTCTTTTGCGATGCCAGAATAAACAAGTTGTTCTGTTGCCAGTCGAGTCATCCTTTGCCGGGACCTTCGGATGTTTCCAGCTTTGCCCCAGGCCGCCAGGCCAACGCTACCCTTGGGGCTTGCAACCCAAATGCAACAACTGGTTGCCAGCGGTGAGATCCCGACAACGGAGGCCAGCAGCGAAGATATGCGGTCAACTGTATGCTGAGCAGCACAACGACCATCCGGGAGCAGTGCAACGAGCCCTGTGTGATGACTGGTTGCCTGCAGCGGAACGACTGCGCTGAATTCGTGGCTGCGAGGTTTGGTGAGTGCGGGACTTTCTTCTTCTGAGTTTTGCCAGGCTTTTGTTAGTGTCAGAAACAGAGCTGGTAATTGTGGTTGTCGTTGCTGCCGGGTTAGTTTGCGGCAAGACAATAGTAGGCAGTAGAGAAAGCAGCATTCGGAGCAGCCATGGATTTGAAGTCGTTGCGCAAACCGAAATTGCTGGAGCTTGCAAGAGAGTTGGGTCTTGATGTCTCAGACAAACTCAGAAAACCAGAACTGCTAAGGGCGATTCTTGAGTTGGAGGCTGAGGATGACGAGCTGTCGGAATGCCTTGAGACCATTGAGGAGAGGGAACAAAAAGAGAAAGAGGAGCGCGAACGTAAAGAACAAAAAGAGAAAGAGGAGCGCGAACGTAAAGAACAAAAAGAGAAAGACGAGCGCGAACGTAAAGAACAAAAAGAGAAAGAGGAGCGCGAACGGAAAGAACAAAAAGAGAAAGAGGAGCGCGAACGTAAAGAGCAAAAAGAGAAAGAAGAGCGCGACCACGCTTTAGAAATGAAGCGTCTCGAGGTAGAGATGGAACGCGCTCGTAATGGAAGTCAGGCACACGGTGCAGGAGAACGGGTATCGTTCAAAATGACTGACCTGATGCGGCCGTTTAAGCTTGGAGAGGACATTGGTTTGTTCCTGGTTAACTTTGAGCGAACGTGCGAGAAGCAGGGGTTCTCTCGGGAAACGTGGCCACAGCGCTTGCTCACTTTGTTACCCGGCGAGGCGGCCGACGTAGTCGCTCGCTTGAAGAGAGAGGAGGCAGAGGATTTCGACCAAGTGAAATCGAGTCTGCTAAAAAAGTACAGGCTGTCAGCGGAGGCGTTCCGTCGGAAGTTTCGGGAAAATGAAAAAGGCAGAAATGAGTCATATACAGAGTTTGCCTACAGGCTTATGTCAAACATGCAGGAGTGGCTCAAAGAAGAGAAAGCGTTTGGTGACCACGAGAAAATTCTGCAGTGTTTCGGGCTGGAACAGTTTTATAGTCGGTTACCTGAGAACGTGCGGTACTGGGTCTTGGATAGGCCAGACGTTAGTACAGTGGCTAAAGCCGCCGAGCTAGCCGAGGAGTTTGTGACGCGTCGGGCTCGCGGAGCTAAGGACGGTCAAAAGGGTGAATTTGGCTCCAAGTCTGAGAGGCCGAAGTTCACACCCATGAGAGCATGGGGGGACACGCGTAGTGCGGATGCGAGTGAAAGCAGTCCGACCGAACGTAAGGAGACGGCGGCAGCCGAAGCCGAACGCAGAAAGCGGTTCGAGAGGAGGCAAGCGCGCGTGTGTTATACGTGCCAGAAGCCGGGTCACTTTTCGGCGCAGTGTCCAGAAACAAAAAGAGAAGTCGTGTGTTTGTCATTATGTAGCACTGACGAGAACATGAAGCTTCTCGAGCCTTACATGCGAGACTTCCTCGTGAACGGGAAAGAGTGCCGAGTGCTTCGTGATTCCGCAGCTACAATGGATGTAGTTCACTCCTCTTACGTAGAACCCGATATGTTCACGGGCGAGTGCGCATGGATTAAGCAAGCCGTGGAAGCTCATAGCGTGTGTCTGCCCGTAGCAAAAGTGCTTATTGAAGGACCTTTCGGAGCACTTGAGACGGAGGCCGTAGTGTCATCTAGGCTGCCCCCCCAGTACCCGTACCTATTTTCGAACAGGTCCGATCACCTCCTGCGCGAGAAGGGGCTTTTGTTTGGTGAGGCTAGCGTTCAGGCCTTAACCAGATCAGGAGTTCGGGAGCTCGCTGCAAAGGCGGTAGTTGCGGGGCCGACGTTGTCGAACAATGAGAAAGGGTCGGAGGCGCAGCAATCTGATATTCAGAGCACGTCCGAACTGAATAAAATTGAGCCTGTAGCGTTGAAGGCACCAGGTACTGGAGATGAAATGCACGACACGGGAAAGTTAGAAGAGCTTCCGGTCGAGCTTCCGGGACTAGGCTCAGTGACGAACAGGGAAGACACTGATCAGGTCATTAGTGACTTAATCATTAAAGCACCGCTGTCGGCTGAGCAGAAAACCGAACTACACCAACTCTTACAAGAGTTTCAAGGTCAGTTCTCTGAGAGGCCTGGTAGGACTTCTGTCCTTACTCATGATATAGAACTTACCTCCCCAGAGCCAGTACGATCCA
Source organism: Amblyomma americanum (assembly GCA_030143305.2). Taxonomy (NCBI): domain Eukaryota; kingdom Metazoa; phylum Arthropoda; class Arachnida; order Ixodida; family Ixodidae; genus Amblyomma; species Amblyomma americanum. The sequence continues at coordinate 158,094 of JARKHS020015920.1, forward strand.
AGGCGTACCGGGTGTCACCCCGCCAGCGCGATATTATGGAGGCTGAGGTAAAGAAAATGCTACAGCTCGGTGTTATTGAGGCGGGTGAGAGTGATTATACCTCCCCTTTGATTTTAGTTGAGGTACCGGGCAAGGAACCTCGTCCTTGCGTCGACTACCGCAGGCTTAATTCTATCACTAAGGATCAAATTTATCCGATCCCTAACATCGAGGAGCGCCTTGAGAAAGTTAGTAGCGCTCAGTTTATTTCCACCCTAGATCTTGTCAGGGGTTATTGGCAGGTTCCACTTACAGAGGAGGCTAGTAGGTATGCGGCGTTCATTTCACCAATGGGAACATTCCGTCCTAAAGTTTTGAGTTTTGGTTTGAAGAACGCGCCATACTGCTTTTCAAGCCTCATGGACAAAGTGTTGCGAGGACAGGAAGAATTCGCTTTACCGTATTTAGACGACGTAGCGATATTCTCCGCATCCTGGTCTGAGCATATGGCACACTTGCGGGCAGTGCTAACCCGCCTGCGCGACGCGGGCTTGACAGTCAAGGCTCCCAAGTGCCAATTAGCACAGGCCGAGGTTGTCTACCTCGGTCACGTGATTGGACAGGGTCGTCGCCGCCCCTCTGAAATAAAGGTGGCCGCTGTGCGAGACTTCCCGCAACCGCGCACGAAGACCGATATTCGGTCGTTCTTGGGTGTCGCCGGCTACTATCAGAGGTACATCCCCAGGTACTCCGATATCGCGGCTCCCCTGACGGATGCTCTAAGAAAAACAGAGCCCCAAACAGTCGTCTGGAGCGAGACAAAGGAGAGAGCTTTTAGCGCCCTAAAGAGCGCCCTAACAAGCCAGCCTGTGCTACGATCGCCAGACTATACCAAAGGGTTCGTTGTTCAGTGCGATGCTAGTGAGCGAGGCATGGGCGTTGTACTGTGCCAAAGGGACAATGGAGAAGTGGAACACCCCGTCCTGTATGCTAGTCGTAAGCTGACCTGTCGTGAGCAGGCGTACAGCGCCACCGAGAAAGAGTGTGCGTGTCTCGTGTGGGCCGTTCAGAAATTGTCATGCTACCTAGCCGGCTCGAGGTTTATCATTGAGACGGATCACTGCCCTCTCCAATGGCTGCAGAACATCTCTCCCAAAAATGGCCGCCTCCTGCGCTGGAGCCTCGCTTTGCAACAATATTCCTTTGAGGTGCGTTACAAAAAGGGGAGTCTCAACGGTAACGCCGATGGCTTAAGTCGAAGCCCCTAACGTAGGAATCCGCCTCAAAGTTGTTGGTTACTGATGTTTTCTTCCTGAGGCAGGATTTTTAACATATTGCTTTTGTTTAGTGTTTCAAAGTGATTATGTGCTTTCTAGTGCAATTTTCCAATTTGTGGACGCGTTCTGAGTGCTGCTTGACTACTGTAAGGAACTAGGCAGTAGTATAAAAGGGGAAAGAGCCTGGCAGAGCTTAGTGAGGGTTGTCTCGTGCTTGCTGACTGAGCGGTTGCGTTTCGGCGTAGTTCTAACGCTTGCTGGGAACGAGCACAAAAATGGCAACTCTCCCGAAGTGACTTTACAGTGTCCTATGTGATCCTGAACCCGAGAACGAGGCCTTCTCTGTGCGCTGCGCTCAAGCAACGTCGAGGGACGATCGGTTTCGATTACGAGCATCATCGAGCGACATCCCTCTGGACAGCGGATGCAGTCCCCTGACCATCGGGATCTCCTTCTCCCGGCGGGGCGGTCTGTTACGTCTCGCCTACCTACGACGCGCGGTATAGCCGGCGCGGATGCAACGGACGCCGCGGCTTCGTTCATCGCCGCCGCGACGCCTCCCGCCAAGCGCGTCCAGGCATGTTTCAGTGCCACGTGTCGTCGTGCGTGCGTGTGTGTGTGTGTGCTTGTTTTGCCCACGCTTGTCAAAGCGCGGCAGCCGGGGAGAGGAGCTCCTCAACTGGGAGGCGAGGAGGTCTGACCGGCGCCGGCCTGGCGGACGCGCCCGTCACGCCTGAACATGTTCAAGCGTCGCCGTATCGGATGACTCTTCCCAAGCCGTTCCCTCTTGCCCTCGACTCCGAGGGTATAAAAAAAGACAGCTGCGCCGGACGCGAGAGAGACTTCGATTCCTTCCTTCGAGTAACGTGGTCGCCCTGACCGGCTGCTCTTTTGCGATGCCAGAATAAACAAGTTGTTCTGTTGCCAGTCGAGTCATCCTTTGCCGGGACCTTCGGATGTTTCCAGCTTTGCCCCAGGCCGCCAGGCCAACGCTACCCTTGGGGCTTGCAACCCAAATGCAACACCGGTCTTTCCCTGAAGCCCGAAAAGTGTCACTTCGCTTTCGAAGAGTTGAAGTTTTTGGGCCACATCGTGAGTGCTAAAGGAGTTAGCCCCGACCCCGATAAGACAGCCACCGTGGCTGCTTTTCCTGTGCCCATCGATACGCGAAGTGTGCGCCGCTTTCGGGGTCTCTGCGCCTATTATCGGCGTTTTGTGCAGAACTGCTCCCAGATCGCTGAGCCCCTCACCCGCCTCACGAAAGATTCCGAACTGTTCTTCTGGGGCCTGGAACAACAGAAGGCCTTTGAAGACCTCCGAACTCGTCTCCAAAGTACGCCCATCCTTGGACACTTCGACGAGTCAGCCGCCACTGCACACAGACGCAAGCAACATCGTCCTCGGTGCGGTCCTTGTGCAGTGGCAGGATGGTCTCGAACGCGTAATCGCATATGTGAGCCGCACCTTGTCACGATCTGAGGGAAACTTTTCCACCACCGAAAAAGAATGCCTGGCCATTGTGTGGGCAGTGACCAAATTTCGCCCGTACTTATATGGCCGCCCTTTCAGGGTCGTCAGTGACCACCACTCGCTGTGTTGGCTGGTGAACCTCAAAGATCCCCCGGAACGGCTTGCACGCTGGAGCCTTCGCCTTCAAGAGTTCGATGTCACCATCGTTTATAAGTCCGGCAGGAAGCACAATGATGCCGACTGTCTGTCTCGTGCTCCTATCGAGGACAACCGAGCACATCCCGACGATGAATCTATTTTTCTCGGCGCCGTCTCCACATCCGTCCTCACTCAACACCAAAGGGACGACAGTGAACTACGGCCTCTCATTGAGTATCTTGAAGGAAGCGCTGAGTCACCCCCGCGAATCTTCTCACGTAGACTGTCGTCATTCTGTTTGCGCAATGGCGTTCTGTATAAGAGAAACTACAACCCGACGGAAGCTGCCTATCGGCTCGTCGTACCTGGGGTCTTGCGCGACAATGTTCTGGTCACATGGGTTTTTCCCGCACTTTGGTGCGGATATGCCAAAATTACTACTGGCCTAGGGTTGCTTCAATTGTCCAGCGTTACGCCAGAACTTGCCGCGAATGCCAACGTCTCAAGACGCCGCCGACTAAGCCAGCTGGACTACTGCAGCCTTTTAATCCGCCACAAGTCCCCTTCCACCAAGTCGGCATGGACTTACTCGGCCCATTTCCGGAGTCCTCGCGGGGTAACCGCTACATTGTGGTCGCCGCCGACTACCTCAGCCTGTACTGTGAAACTAAAGCTCTCCCTCGTGGTACCGCTGACGAAATTGCGAACTTTTTCGTTCAGAATATCGTGCTTCGTCACGGTGCCCCCGCCATCGTTCTAACTGACAGGGGAACGGCGTTCACCTCTGCCCTTACACAGGAGGTTATGCTCCTGAGCGGCACCAGTCACCGCAAGACAACCGCTTACTACCCTCAAACGAACGGCCTCGCCGAACGACTCAACAAGGCGATCGCCGACATGATTTTCATGTATGTTGACGCAAACGACCTCAACTGGGACGCCATGCTCCCTTACGTCACATTTGCCTATAACACTGCTCTGCAAGAAACGACACGCTTCACTCCATTTCGTTTGGTGCATGGGCGCGGAGCCACAACCATGCTGGACGCCATGTTGCTCCCGACTAGTAGTACGTCATCTGTTATGGGTGCTGCCCAATTCGTTCGTCACGCAGAGGCCGCCCGCCAACTCGCCCGACAGCGCATCGGGCACCATCAAGCCCTTGACGCTCGCCGCTATAACCTTCGCCACCGAGCTGTTAGTTACCAGCCCGGCGAACAAGTCTAGGTTTGGAGCCCAATACGCATGCGTGGGCGCTCCGAAAAGCTTCTGCGCCGATATTTTGGCCCCTACGAGGTACTCCGCCAAGTCAGTGAGGTGGGCTATGAAGTTCTTCCCCAGGGTATATACAGTTCGCTCCTCTAGACGGCCGACCCCCGAAGTCGCCCATGTCGCACGGATGAAGCCGTACCACGCCCGCTAGCGCTTCAGGCGTGTCCACACCAGCCGCCGGACACATGCACCGTCCCTTGTCTTCATGCTTCTCATTGTTGCGGCACCGAGTCGTTGCCCTTCAGAGAGGGGGAATAATGCCACAGTCCCAATCAGTCCAGTGGCGCCATACTGCGGCCGAACTGTTTTAGATGGGACTTGCCATGCCTTGCGCTCTCGAGGGGCTAGAGGTTTTCGGCTTCTTCCTCGCTCGAGCTCCCTGGTGTCTTGCACGCCTAGCACGTCTAATTAAATCTGGTTTTGAGTGCTTCGATCGTATATCGGTGACAATATTTATGGCAGCCTTCTATATCGATTGTTTATCGGTTTCCCCCGATACTCTTTTTGGATCTGAATAGGTCGGAATCGTGAACAGGATAACCTGTATTAGTCCATTGAAGCTGGTAAACGAAAACCATGCGCCATAAATAAGTTGGCAGTAACGTCGTTGATCTTTGATAATTTTGGCTCCTGGCTTAATAAGTTTGATAACATTCCAACCAGAAATAACCCGGAAGAAACACATTGCAGTCCCTATCATCTTTCATTATAGGGAATTGAGACAATATGATATACAAACTCAGCGAGACGTAAGGCCCAGCACTGCCAGCACATACAGGAAATGCGCGAAATACACCACCCGCTTGAGACTTCTACCAGAATAAATGTTGCAATAGCAAGAACATTATAGGAAGTAGTACTTACAGCTACAACAGAGAAAGACCTCACCATGTGGCTTACCGAAAACGGCAGCACTAGAAGCCTGCTCAGGCTCTCGCTAGAAAATAGTCTGCATGACTTTGTATAGTGTACTCCCGCCCCGGCTTACGTCATATGGCATGTACTCAAATAAAAAACAACATTTCTTCTGAAAAAAATAATCAGTGCAGCAAATTTGATGCCGCCTGTTTTTTTTTAAATTTTACTCGAAGATCCCACTTTTCCACAGCCCTTAACACTAAGATTTGAACATCAACGCGACGAAGAAAGGCGATTTATTATCATTAGCCCCACAGTAATACAAAGAGAAATGCACTCTTGTATTCATCAGATTCAACGCATGAAATATGTTTTCTAAGTGCTTGTGACCACTTCATCCACTTCATCCACTACTTCCAAAGAGCAAAACGCCTTTCTCCAAAATTTAGCGCATTTAATAAAGATCTGCATTATTGGCTCATGTTACTGCGAATAGTTTTCTAGATGCGTTTTTTATTATCCCCACCCTGTAGCTTTACCAGTTTGTGTTCCCACGTAGTACGCTTTAAGCGCGCTCTGAAAAAAAAAAGAATAGCCCAAGCAGCACAAGTAATTGGCCCTACATTGAAACTGTATTGGCAAATCTGGCCCTACAAAGGACCAGGATGGGACCATCCTGTTGCAGTATTGGGCCTATGACCTGTGCTGCTTGGGAATGTGTGACAGTTTCTACATTGCTCTAAAGGTTGTGAATAGTTCAGGCATCCTACTTCCAGAACCCCTTGTCACGTTTAAACTGAGTTCTTTGTTTAAGAATTGGCATTTGGACACTTGAGACCAACGAGATCACTCGCTGCTTTCTTGTGTGCTGCCGAGCGTCATGGCCGAGTAAAAATGTTTTCCTCTTCCGTAACCCTCTTCAGTAATTCGGGCTTGTTTTACTATATTTATTATCAATATTAGCCCTATATTTCTGCTCTTCATTCTCGGCGTTCACTTTATTTATTGTTTCTGAACTCAAGCAAATGATACTACTTTAATCCAGCAATTAACCACGTTCTCCTAAAATGTAGTTATAAAAATAGAAAAATGACACAGCTTGAGGATACAAAGTGACGGAACTAATATTTAGTAGAGAAATGTCAACGTAATCGGAAAAACTGCGCGTATTGTGCACCAACAAAATATTGAAGCAGTATTCTCTTGGCAGTGGGCGTATATCACACGTCGGGCCATGTATCTGCGTTAAAAAGTTATGCAGTGGCACGTGGCGGGCATTTCCATCCTCCATCTACGTTTTTTCACACTGCCTTACCCAATCCCTCTAACGCATAAAATTCACTTTTACAGCTGCTTCTTTTTAAGAGTATGTAAAACAAGCTCAGTTTTATCAAGCAAGACAGGTTGATGGGAAAACTAATCCCAGAGAGCTAAAATGAATTCCTTGGATGCCGAAACAAAGCTTGTGACGCCTCTCGGCAAGCTCCACGCGAAAGCCGACTTTTTCATAGTCCACTTATTGTTATCAATCACAACTCAGTGCGGTCGTCTAGGGCTTGTTCTGGGAAATGTTTCGACACAATTTTCTTTTGTACAGTTGTGAACATGGTCCTTATGAACAGCGCCCTAGACTTCAGCCGGACGTTTTCTTCGTTCGGGCATTTTTTTTGCTCCCTTTCAATTTCCATCATAACGTAGGGCTAAGAAACCTTCACAGAGGCCGGGCAGTCACACGCCCGGCTCACTCGGCACCTGAGACCTCTGTCCTGTCCGAAAACGGCGCCTGCGCCTCCTCGGCGGATTCGGCCCTAGCCCTCTTTCCCGATGCCCTCATCGCCCTCCGGAAGTTATTCGCCTCTTTTACTGCAGCCCATGGCCGCGCTTCGCTGTCCCCTGGGGGCCCACTACTGCCAGTACAGCTTCCGGAGTTTTCGTTGTTTTTCTGATGACGCCGAAGCGTGGATCCAAGTTTTCGACGTTGCTGCCCGGCGTTCTGACTGGTCTTCCGCCACCACGTTTGCCGTCGCGAAAGACTATCTCTGTGGTGCCGCCCGCGCCTGGCACCTGTACGAAGGCCGCCGCTGCACCACTTGGTCGGCCTGGACTGCTGCCCTTCTTGCCGCCTTTGCACGCCTGGCCAGTGCGCACGACGTCAAATTCACGACGATGAAATCGCGGCGCCAGGCTCCAGATCAAGGCGTCGCCCTGTACATTTACGACAAGGTCCGTATTTTTCAGGCCTGCAATATCGAGTGGCCCACGTCCGCTGTTAAGCAGTACGTCGTCGACGGGCTTCACGATACCATCCACGCGTCGATTATGCCCACACTAGGCACCGACAGCCTCTCCACCTTTTTCCACCAACATCAGCAGTGGGCAACCAGTATATATTAGTGGCTGTAGATTATTTGCCAAATTTGTGGAGGTTGCCGCTGTGCCCTCTCCCGCTGCACACTACGTCGTTGACTTTTTACAAGAACGGTTTGAATGACGGCATGGGCTTCCCCGAAAACTAATATCGAACCGGTCGACTACCTTCCGGAGTCACGAAATCCGTGCCTACCTGCGCCGGGCGGGGGTTGAGCACCACTTTGCGTCGGCGTACCACCCTCCAGCGAATTGTCTTACCTACCGGACGTATAAGACCTTAAAATCGCGACTCGCTCCCTTCTGCATGAATAACAAATCAGGCGAGGCAGACTGGAACCAGCACCTCCGAGCGGCATCCTACGCTGTCAACACTTCTGTGCCAAGTTCTGCAGGAACAACGCCTAGCAAAATTGTGTACGAACAACAGCCTCAACATACAGGAACGTGTAACTTAGAAACACCTATCAACATCAGGACCCCTGTGCCACAACAGGCAGCTTGTCAGTGCATCAGTTCGGAAGCACGGTAAAGAGCGTCTCGTGCGCAACAGGCGCAAAAACGCAACTTCGACCGCCGACATCGACCACCTCCTTGCTATAAAGTTGGAGACGAGGTCTGGGTGCCACGCCGCCTACAGTCGGCAGGGCTTAAACTGACTGCGAAATACTATGGCCCCTACGTCATCACTAAACGGTTAGGTGACAATACGTGGCGTGTATGTACTGCGGCGTTTCAGGCAGATTCGGACAGGCGGAGAAAAAACAATTTCGCAGTGCATGTGTCGCTGTTGAATAATGGGTCGTCCGCTTCCAAGACTGAGTAGGTTGAGGACGGAATAAGTTATGGTGCCCCTTTCTACTACCATGGCTGCCAAAAGTGAAGCGAAAATGTTCGCATAGTTCGCTTGAAACGTTGGTGTTCAGCGCAACTGTCATTACGGTCACAGTCGTTTGCAGTGTCCATACGATCCCTGTGCGCCGATGTATGATTGACCCCTGTGGTCTTCGGGCTTTCACAGACATTCGTAGAATCCTCCCCGTCATGAAGCGCATTATGTGTAAATGACTGCGGTGTTGTCTCTTCCTTTCAGGTCCGCAGTCATGGCCGAGTGTGATGCCGGGACAACAAAAATAAAGATCGGAGGCGCGGGGAGAAGCGGACAACGAAGTGACATTAAAGGCTAAGCATTCGAGCGGACGGCCGCGTTTTAGCTTCAGTGCTTTACATACGATATTTATTGCGCAATGTCTTTTTTATGTATAGAGCTCTAATTTATTAGGACAAACTAATTTGTATCCAGTATTAAGCTTCCTAATTGGTGAACAGAAAGACTGTCCTTAAAGAGTAATCTTTGTATACCTGCCTTCTTATTGCAGCCTTTTTATACAAGGTGAAAATCAAAACCTTCGCACTTCGGTGTAGTTCATACTAGGTATTTTACGAATGGAGACGTTATTTCAAAGGCGCGTTTTCAGCCACTCAGTAAATGGTCGAGTATTCTTCGAATCCTGTCTGGGACGTCTTTGCAACGTTCTTCACAATGTTCTTTGTCGTCTTCAGCGTGCCCGAGGGCAACGCGTATTTTCTTCCAAGGCTTGTGAAGTGCACTTCTTGCTATTACCGATGCAGTGTTTCTTTCTACTCTTTGCAGATACATCTCTTAAGTGATGCGCCATCTAAACCTGTCAACTCAACAAGCGCGCAAATTGCCACCATCCGCGAAAATCACTCCTATTAAACTTTCGCCAAATTAAAGTTTCGCGAAATTCTCTTCTCAGAAAAATTTAATCATCTGTATTTCTTCCACTTTTAGCCAGAACTCCTAAAGCAAAACAATTTCCTTTGGACTGATGGCGCAAAGCATCCTATCATTTGCCGGCCATCGACAACTCAGAAAAATTTGTTTGTCTGGATTGTTTGCTAACGCCTGTTTTTTGTGGAGCATGGCATAATGCTGCCGGAGAACTGCGGACTGATGAAGGCGCATGTGTCGTTATGACAAGAAATCGGTGCATGCCACTGCTCAGCGACATGCAACTTTTAATTTGAGCAGTATTCAACGCTTGCGGTAGTTTACTGGAAAAAAAAGTATTATTGGATCGGTATAGGACAGGCATGTCCGCTTATAATCTGCTTACTGCTTCGAAAACACTTTTACGCTGCCTCTCCTATTCTAAAATAAAAAAAAATTCATCGCGTTCCCAGTACACTGCTTGGAGAGGTATCAAATTTACGGTAAGCCAGTAACTGAAAACATTCAAATTAAAGTTATTGTAAGAACCTAATAAAAATGGCGTCACTTTTTCTTACGACAGGAACGTTCATGACATTTAACTGCTTTATAGAAATATTTTGGTGCATGTGGTCGTGTATTGTACCGATTTTGCAATCTCCCCAAATTGGTACAAATCCCTTAATGTTCTTCCACTAGCTTAATAGATTAGCACTGGACCTTACACCCGAGCTCATGTGTGCTTGTATATTCATCATCATCATCATCAGCCCTACTACACCCACTGCAGGGCAAAGGCCTCTCCCATGTCTCTCCAATTAACCCTATCATTTGCCAGCTGCATCCACCCTTTGCCTGCAAACTTCTTAATCTCATCCGCCCATCTAACCTTCTGCCGCCCCCTGCTACGCTTACTTTCTCTTGGAACCCACTCTGTTACCCTTAAAGACCAGCGGTTATCTTGCCTTCGCATTACATGCCCTGCCCAAGGCCATTTCTTTTTCTTGATTTCGACTAGGATGTCATTAACCCGTGTTTGTTCCCTCACCCACTCTGCCCGCTTCCGATCTCTTAACGTTACACCTATCATTTTTCTTTCCATGGCTCGCTGCGTTGTCCTTAACTTAAGCTGAACTCTTTTCGTTAGCCTCCACGTTTCTGCCCCGTAGGTGAGTACCGGTAAGATTATGCTGTTGTACACTTTCCTCTTGAGGGAAATTGGCAAACTGCCACTCATGATCTGCGAGAATTTGCCATATGCGCTCCACCCCATTCTTATCCTTCTAGTTATCTCCCTCTCATGATCCGGATCAGCTGTCACTACCTGCCCTAAGTAGACGTATTCCGGCACAATTTCTAGGCTCTCGCTGCCAATTGTGAACTGTTGTTCCCTTGCTAGGCTGTTGAACATTACCTTGGTTTTCTGCATGTTAATTTTTAGACCCATCGATCTGCTCTGCCTGTCTAACTCGTTGATCATGATTTGCAGTTCACCTCCTGAGTGACTCAGCAAGGCAATGTCATCAGCAAATCTCAGATTATTTAGGTATTCTCCATTTATTCTTATTCCCAACTGTTCCCAATTCAGGCCTCGAAATACCTCCTGCAAACATGCGGTGAACAGCATTGGCGAGATCGTGTCTCCTTGCCTGACGCCCTTCCTTATTGGAATTTTATTGCTGACTTTATGGAGGACTATAGTAGCTGTGCAGTTGCTGTATATATCTTCCAGTATTTCGACATAAGGCTCTTCTACCCCCTGATTACGCAATGCCTGTATGACTGCTGAGGTTTCCACTGAGTCGAATGCTTTCTCGTAATCAATGAAAGCAATATATAGAGGTTGGTTATATTCTGCGCATTTCTCTATCACCTGTTTGATGGTGTGAATATGATCTATTGTAGAATATCCTTTACGAAAGCCTGCCTGATCATTTGGTTGATTAAAGTCTAACGTTGCCCTGACTCTATTAGCGATTACCTTAGTAAATACTTTGTAGGCAACGGATAGTAAGCTGATCGGCCTGTAATTTTTCAAGTCCTTGGCGTCTCCCTTCTTATGAATTAAGATAATGTTTGCATTCTTCCAAGCTTCTGGTACAGTCGAGGTCATAAGGCATTGCGTATACAGTGTGGCTAGTTTTTCTAGCACGATGTCCCCTCCATCCTTCAACAGATCTGCTGTTACCTGATCCTCCCCAGCTGCTTTTCCCCTTTTCATTGCTTCTAAGGCTTTCTTTACTTCATCTTTCGTTACTGGCGGGATGACGCATTGCTGTGCACTGCTGTCTTTCTCATTAGCGTTCTGATTACATTGGCTACTGTACAGGTCTGTGTAGAACTCTTCGGCTACTTTAACTATCTTATCCATATTGCTAATGACATTGCCCTGCTTGTCTCTTAATGCATACATCTGGTTTTTACCTATGCCTAGTTTCCTCTTCACTGTTTTTAGGCTACCTCCGTTCTTTAGAGCATGCTCGATTCTCTCCATATTAAACTTCCTTATGTCGGCTACCTTGCGCTTATTTATTAACTTTGATAGCTCCGTTAGTTCTATTCTATCGGTAGTGTTAGATGCCTTCATGTTTTGGCGCTTCTTAATCAGATCTTTCGTAACCTGAGATAGCTTCCCGGTATCTTTTCGAACTGTCCTACCGCCTACTTCTACTGCGCACTCCGTAATTATTGATGTCAGGTTATCGTGCATTGAATGAACATCAAGATCATCTTCCTCAGTTAAAGCCGAGTATCTGTTTTGCAGCGCTATCTTAAACTCCTGTGCTTTCCCTCTTACGGCTAACTCGTTAATGGTCTTCTTCTTCGCTAGCTTCTTCCGTTCCCTCTTCAAGTCTAGGCTAATTCTAGATCTTACCATTCTATGGTCGCTGCAACGCACCCTTCCGAGGACGGCCACATCCTGAATGATGCCAGGTTTAGCGCATAGTATGAAGTCTATTTCATTTTTAATCTCACCATTGGGGCTCTTCCAGGTCCACTTCCTGTGTTCTCGTTTTAGGAAGAAGGTATTCATGATCCGTAAATTATTTCTATCCGCGAATTCGACTAATAACTCTCCCCTGCTATTTCTAGAGCCTATCCCATAGTCACCTACCGCGTGGTCGTCAGCCTGCTTCTTGCCCACCTTCGCATTGAAGTCGCCCATCAGTACAGTGTACTGCGATTTTACTCTATTCATTGCTGATTTTACGTCCTCATAGAAGCTTTCAACGGTCTGGTCATCATGGCTGGATGTGGGTGCGTAGGCCTGCACCACTTTCAGCTTGTACCTCCTATTCAGCCTAATTACTATAGCTGCTACCCTCTCGTTAATACTGTAGAGCTCCTCTACGTTGCCAGCTATATCCTTATTAATGAGGAAACCCACACCTAGTTCTCGTCTACCCTCTAACCCGCGATAGCACAGTATGTGTCCGTCCTTTAGTACTGTATACGCCTCACCTGTCCTCCTAACTTCGCTAAGCCCTATCACATCCCATTTAATTCCCGCTAGTTCCTCGAACAGCACTGCTAGGCTAGCCTCACTAGCTAAAGTTCTAGCGTTAAACGTTGCCAGGTTCAGATTCCAATGGCGGCCTGTCCGGAGCCAGAGATTCTTAGCACCCTCCGCTGCGTCACAGGTCTGACCGCCGCCGTGGTCAGTTGCTCTGCAGCCGCTGGGGACTGAGGGCCGAGGGTTAATTGGTTTGATCATAGAAGGTTGTGGCCAAGTACTACACCAGGGTGGCCAAATCCTGCTCTGGAGAGAGAGTGCGTTGTCGGTTCTGGTCACCGAGATAAGGCCGCACTCCAGGCCTGGTTATGCAATTCCATCGACACGCGGATTTTTTTTTTAAACCCGGTGGAGAATTGCGCGGCACCAGGATTTGAGCCCCGGTCCTCTTGCACGCGAGGCGGATGTTCTACCTTCAACGCCATCGCTGCTTACACTTCTTTAATATACAAGCTTAGTAAGTAAGCTTGTATATTAAAGAAGTGTAAAAGAGGGAACAGAGGCCATCACGAACCCAGTACAGAATCCGGACGTCAGGGAAACAAGGGCCGAGATGCGCAAATTTTTCACAAGTGTGTTTGAAAATTTGCAATATATTTGTGTTAAAACACTCAGTTCTCATTAATGTTATCACCATTCATACCGGGAGGATCCTTCAATTTAGCGACTAATACTGAGTAGAAGCTTAGAACCGTGTAGCCACCGCCGTGTCTGATTTCGTACAACGTCGTACTTGGCTTGCGGAGGTCCTGGCTTCGTACCCGGCTGATAAATGTAGGTGTGTTTTCTTTAATTCGTGATGTATTATCTTTCAAGAAGAATTGATGAAATTGTTAATTTTCTGCTCATCAACAGAAATCAATGCAAAACCATTAAGCTTTCTTTGCTTTCAAGTAGAGTTCGCTTGTTGGATGTTGGCGTCGCAAGGAGAACGCTTTATTTCCCCACCCTTGCCTGCTAAATAGCATAACCAGGGCCTCTATAAGTGGAGTTTTCAAGCCGTAAGTTAGAATTAAGCCTGAAGGGTTCTGTTATAGCTGCCACCCTCACCGCTGGGTTATGCTCCACTTGGCACTTGCGGTTTAGAAGTCGTCCCACGTACTCAGCTTCGAAGTTGGAGCCAGCGAATATATACTCAAAGTTAGGCTCCACTCAACAGAAATGCACTCGACAGTAGAAGGGTCGGACAGGCGCTGTCCTAGTCGAGTGGGAAGACCACAGTATACAAAATGTTCGGATCTTACTCGCAGCACGTGACTGTCTTTTCCTTTACTTTGTAATCACTTACCTTTCAGGTGAAACCGCTGGCACTTCAAACGTCCTCTCCGGGCTAGGAGAAGCCTGCTCATTGTCAACGGCTGAAAATGATAAATAAACTGTGCACGCCTGATAATTCTTAATTCTGCTGTTACAGAGCAGAATTTTACCAAGGCTTTCTTATCATTGACGGCTGCATTCCGGTGACTATGCTTTACACACAATAAAAAAAAGACATCCCCTGTGCTCCCAGGTTTCGGTGACTGTTGGCTTCGGTAACTTATGTCCTATTGAACACCAATTTCCATCTCATGTCTGCTGAACATTTCATGGAGGGCCTCAAACATGCCAGCGTTGATGCCGTAGGTCGCATAAGAAGGCTCTACCACAGCTCCACCATCGCCGTTCGACCCCGTTCCTACGTGGAATTCGCGGCAATACAGGTCGTACTACGTCCGCCGCAATGAGCGATGGTTGCACTGGTGAATACTCACAAGGTTTGTTTACACTAAAAATGAATAAAAAAGTAAAATTGGTTTTCGGGGAAAGGAAATGGCGCAGTATCTGTCTCACATCTCGGCGGACACCTGAACCGCGCCGTAAGAAAAGGGATAAAGGAAAGAGTGAAATAAGAAAGGAAGAAAGAGGTGCCGTAGTGGAGATCTCCGTATTAATTTCGATCACCTGGGGATCTTTAACGTGCACTGACGTCGCACAGCACACGGGCGCCTTTGCGTTCGCGTCCATCGAAACGCGGCCGCCACGGTCGGATTCGAACCCGCGTACTCCGGATCAGCAGCCGAGCTCCCTAACCACTAAGCTAGCGCGGCGCGAAAGCAGAAGGTTGGACAGCCGTCGCAGTAGCTCTGCTGGTAAAGCACCGGTGACAACTTCGGAGGGTGTGGTTTCGAATCCCAGCAGCGGCATGTGGTTGTTTAATCTGCTGATTTTATTATTCTCCTCTTGAGAAAAAATACAAAATTAAAACACCAGACGTCCCCTATGCTCATTGGTTACGGGGACTGTTGGCTTCTGTCATTTATGCCCTAACGAGCACCTTTTTCCATTCCCTTGTTAGCTGAATTGTTTTCACATGAACGACCTAAGTCTGTTACCTTAACAAATGGCTGCTCTTCGTTTGCACTTGAATCTGTGGTGCAGTTCTTAGAATGTCTTTCGCTGAAAGTTCTGTATGTTCTCGGAAAAAAAGGATAATGATTGCCTTGACGACACAAGCAGAGCACAATGCGTCTATCAATTCGCCTTGTTTGTTTCTTGTTAAAAGCTTTCAACAAAATCTGGCGTGAATATCACGACTTTATTCTCTTTTTTCTGTGTAGCTGAAATTTTGTAAGCGAAACTAAGCAAGATTTTTTCGTTCTTAGATGCGCGCCGAGCGGAAATGTGGCGAGCAGCGCCGTCGGGCCACAACGAGCTAAGCAACCCACGGCGTTAAAAAAATATCAAAAGGCTACTGACGCACAAGTCACATGTCTTTGTGCAAAGCAGGCGACATGTGCGCTTGAAGCCATTCGATTTCGCTTCAAGTAGTGTTTATTTTTCTTCGAGCGACGATCCCACTTCTCGCCGGTCGCAAACTTGTTTAGCACTTGCCTCAAGAAATGCTTTGCGCCTTCTCATTTCTGCTTTCCTTTTCTATGTACTTTAATAATACTACTGCCTCGCTGCCTAAAATTTGTTGAACCATGGCGCCGTGGGTATTCCTGCTGTAGAAAGTGTAGAAACACATATATCTATTACCGAATATCGGCTACGAATCTATGTTTCTATCGAATTACCTATTTACCAATAGCCAGAAAAAACTATTTTAAGTTATGGCAGAGAGAGGGTGGGCGGAGGCTTTTTGGTATTCAAAAACTGAACAAGGGAGTATAAAGGCTCAGGGTGCTTGGCAGGCACCCTGAGCCTTTACCCTGCCTTGTTCACTTTGTGATTACCAATTACAAAGCGTATTAGTACGCGCAAGGGTCTAATGTGAACTTACGAATAAGTAGTAAAAGAAAGAAACCAAGAGAGCATTCCTATACACGCAGTCTGGTTTTGACAAAATGAGCCTTTCACGAAATTTCCGGAGACGTTAACTACGGCGTCGCTCGCAGCCTGAGTCGCTTTAGGAGGTTAAACCTCCATAAGCAATAACCATATAATTCAACGTTGTCAGAACAGCAAATTAATTCCTAGGGAAATTTATTTCCAGTTCCTCACTCCTTGACACGTCAGATTCCTCGCCTTCCCTTCTTTGATCGTAGTGATGCGTGTGACGCTGTGGCCGCCTTCTCTTTTCCGCTCCGGCCCCCTTAAGCAGCCGTTACGGATTTAGCCGAGATTTCGTGGGGCGTGTAAGTAACAACAATTTTTGTGAGCGTATGTCATATTAGATTCACAGTGCCCATCCTTATCGCATATTTCTTTCGAACTTAAGATCAAGGAACAAAGACGACGAGGGAACATTACTCACCATCTGGGCTTGACTAACAATTGTCAAACGTAGAGGTGAATAGCGAATATCTGCTTTGGCATGCTCGCGATCATAAAAAAAATCGCTCCAACGTTTTTTCAGAAAATGCAAGTTTGCGGAAACAATAAAGTTTCGTGTTGAATTCAAGTGGTGCGGAAGATAGGTTCGCATTTCTGAAGTTAATTTGGCAGAGCATTTCAAGTTCCGTGCATGCATTCTAAAAAAATGCATTAAGAGAAATAACCTTTTTTCAGGAAAGCTTTTTTTTGCTCCTGCCATGCCTTTGTTAAGGTTACGTTTCATGTTTATTTTTTTGGCTATAACTAGGCACCTTCTAGAAATGTTTTGTTCTACCCGCCGAAAAACACAACGGAAAATTTGCTATCGTAAGAAGAGACGTTTATCAGTATCTGAGGTCATGAACTTGCCGTAGCAACAGACATCTCTGTATTATTGTGCTGTGCCTTCTAGCGGTGGCAGAAATACAAAACACAGATGTATCTCGAGTAATCGCCGCCACACGAAACAGGTTCTGCATTGTTAGAGATCGTTGTGGTTGTTTTTTATGTTTATCTCTGGCGTTTTTTGTTGTCTTTAAATTGAGCAAGGGTGACAGCAGCAGTGGTTCAGCACTGGGCGACCGCCGAGCGAGTTGGATGCTACTATATCTTTCGAGCTCATCGGCTTCGAGCTCATCGAGCACATCTCCATGCTACCCAAAAGGAAGTCTAACGCTCAATTCTTGTAGCTCATGTTCCAGAAACCCCGGCAGGTGCTTACTATCGAAGGCCTGCTCCAAGAAGCTGCGGTAGAATAGTTGGCGAGTTTGAGCCTGTGGCAGCGTTCAACAAGCCAGACCCCAACTTGAAACTTCTATCCGCGTTGTCGTCTTTCGGTCGCCCACTGCAAAGCTGGTAAATCAATCGCGAGAATTGATCGTCGACTTTGACGAATTCAAGAAAGGAATGGTAAAAACGCACGCCCGACTATTCCGCAGAAAAAGAGCCCAGTTGCTGCCTCAGGCGCTTAGTTAACACCAAAAAGAAAGCATCACTGCTTTTGTTGAAGAATTGACAAGCCTCTTCCGTCGTTATAGCCTGAAAGACTGGGAAGCTGAAAGTAAAAATATTCATTTCAAGCGTTCAGGAGTGGCTTTTCTCCGGAGTCGTACACAACCTGCAGAAAACAGTAGCCGAACTCACCATCAAAACATCTGTCAGCAATGGAACTCACAACAGTCCAGCTTACCACTACGACCACAAGCAACGTGCCTTTTCAGTGAGCCACCCGCACAAGTTGACGACTAATAGCGGCAATTTTCTGGACGTTATCCACGAAATCATTCTCGAAGAGGTTCACTGAATATATCCATTGCCAGTACAGCCTCACGCTCCGGCGATTACTGGTGTCGTTCACTAAGAGCTGCAGCAAGCGCTACCGGTCAAGAAAACTACAGTAGAGCCAGCTGCCATGATTTATGCCACATCTTTCCTCAGTTCAAGACAACCACCAAGCCCGCACAAGCAGCTTTATGAGCCATCCGTGCGATCCCAGCCGTCTGGCAGTCCAACAATGCCGAGCGAGCTACGCCCAGAAAAATCAGACATCTGGAGGATCCTTGGACAGCGGAGCGCAATCTGCTCCCATTGCGCCATCGCTGGCCACATCCTCCGCCACTGCTCTTACGCAAGAATCCCGAACCTGAACCGACAGCTTGCATCCTGAACGAAGAGTTGGTCACCTCGACTTTACGCCGTACCCTCCGTCGCCTTCATGCCCAGTGTCACTCGTCCCGTCTCGCCGTTGATGTCGTATACTGTTTAAACATCTGCCGCGACTATCAACGTCCCACAGCTGCTGCAACAAGACGAGCAAGTCATCTGAAGGAAATTCAGCATCCATCGAGGCCTTTCCAGCAGATTGACATGGATCTACTTGGACCGTTTTCAGCGTCGACGTTAGAGAACAACTGAATAATAGCTGAAACTGCTTACTTCATCTGTTATGCTGAAGCGAAAGCCGAGAAGCATAGTAGGGCCGCAGAAGCAGCTGATTTCTTAGGAGAAAAATTCCTGCTTCGTTAAGGTGCCTCCGAAGTTTTTAACGCAGACAGGGGAGCAGCGTTTACGGCATAGCTTATGTAAGCCATTGTGATATACATTGAAACGAACCACTGAAAAACTACGAGCGCCACCCAATAACTAAAGGGCTAACGGAATACTTGATTGCCTTTATTTTCGCCATAAATGTTGACACCGAGCACAAGAAATGGGATGTCATCGTTCCCTACATGGCATCTGCATGCAACAACGCTGTGCAAGAGACCTCGCAGATGATACCATTCAATATTGCCCAACGTATTTAAGCTACCACTGCCCTCGACGCCATACTGCTGAACGTTACTAAAGAAGACAACCTAGATGTGGCCCCCTAGGTGGAATGCGCAGAGGATGCCCGAAGACTTGTCAGGGTGCAGATAAAAAACCAGCAGTACATGGACGCCAGACGCTACAATTTACGTAGATGCCGCTAAAGATACGAGCAGAGTATACCACGTGGGTGTGCGGAAGCCCATTCGCTGGCACGGATTTAGACAAAATCTGTTACGCCGCTATTTCGTCTCATACAAGATCTTCGTTCCTCTACGTTAACTGGACTGCGAAGCCTTCCCTCATGCAATGGCAGCATACCACCAACGGTGCAGTGCCGTGCTACTAAATCCTTTGTGCTCTCATAGTCTTTATATTGCATTGTTCGCGTGTATCTCTTGCCACGTCTTATTTTGCTTTAAATCATCGGCCGATTGTCTTTAAGATGGAAAGAATACCGTCAAAGCCTTTAATGCTAGATTACACTCAAACAAGCCGGCACGCGGCTTTATAACTTTATGATGCAACATGCGACCCGGTTTATCTCAAATTATAGCAGCCACAGGCATCTGGTTTTAAGCTTATTTCAGAATGTCGTGGTTACTTTTCATCAATTCTTACTTACTTTTCATGAACGCTACAGCCCCAGGAAATGCACCACCTGGAGGACTTCCCACCACTGGCCACTGTGCTTCCATAGCGGTGAGGCCCGCCATATTCTTCGCCTCTGCCCCTACAAAGGAATGGGCCTACGAGGCTACTCAAATGATGCCTCAACTTCACCTCGGTCAACAACCCTCGAAGATCGAAGGGTACCTGCGCCGAGAGAACTACGTGTCATTGAGCCGCCTGTCCAGCTCGTCATCATAGTTAATACCGTGTTCTGGGTGGACGGGCAGCAGCTACGCAGTGGTCGTCCGTGGAAGGTACTCCAACCCCCTCCCCTCCCCCCCCCCTCCCAGCGGAAACCAAAGAAAGCAACCTTTGCAGGCGAGGTTCTTCACCTGTGAAACAACGAAGATCCTCCACCGACCACGCCGCATGAAGACGCAGCACCCACTAGGCCGATGCAGCACGCAATCATGAGCTCGCCTACGACGCGATCGGGCTCCAGAATGACACCGCTAACCAGAAAAGCTGTGAGGAAACGAACTACTCACGATCCACATACCCGATGAAACCGTGATCCGACACCGAGGATGACGTGCAACACAAAAGCCAGGAGATCCGACTTAGAAGTGGCTATCGACGGCCGGAAAGTTACCGCTCTAATCGACACGGTTGCCGATTGTTTGTTAATGAATGTAAAATTCGCCGCGCTGTTCAAAAATATCACAACCACTTGGTACGGTGCACAACGTGAGTTGCCTTCAAGGGACATAACTACCCTGCGGCCTTCAAAGAACTACAGTAATGCTCCCGAGACGTGATACTGAGCATCGATTTCCTTAATGACCATAAGGCTCTCATCAACATGCGTTCCGAGCTCATCGCGCTTTCGACGGACGAAGCCGTTACTTCGATGACAACCACAGGCTGCATTTTGCCCTTAGTGTCCTAAATGAACAAATGAGCGTCCCACCCTGAACAAGCGTCATGGTCACCAGAGGAGCCACGGATGCCAAGAAAATGGAAGCTCGCCTCGAGGGCAGTGCATAGTTGCTTACTGAGCGTGGAATTCGGGTCACAAGAAGTATTGCTGATTTCCGAAACAGCCAAGTTGATGTGCTGCTGATGAACTTCAGCGCAGGATACCAGCACGTTAACATATGAGCGACAGTTGCTTTCATCGGCGAACTATCCCACATTTGCGACGCCTTTGCCCTCTACTAACGAATCACAGAAGATCCATCTAAAGAAGATTATAAGCAAGTCTGCGACTTTAACCATGCCCTGCAGGGCAAATGTTAAGGCAAGATCCACAGTCTGCTTCGAAGCTACAGCGAATGCCTCTCGACATCGCTGAAGGACCACGAAACACCTACTGCAAGGCATCACGCTATAACAGACCAGTACGCCCGACTTCTCCGCCAAAGCTCCTACCTTGTGTCGCCGCGAGACTGATAACACATCCAGGACAAAGTGAAAGCATTGCTTCGAGACGGTGTCAACAAACCATCAAAGAGCCCTTGGGCGAGTTTTCTGGTGAGGAAGAAAGACGGCGCACTTATATTCTGATTTTATTATCACAGCATGAGCAACATAACGAAAGAGGACGTCTACCCCTTCCCCCACATAAAAAAAACACTGGAACGGGTCTGCAACGACAAGTATTTCTCATCTATGGACCTCAACAGCGGCTACAGGAAAATTTAGGTCGATGAAAGGGACCGCAATAAGACCGCATTCATCACTACGGATAGCCTCTTCGAGTTCATGGTGATGCTATTTGCTACCTGTTCCCCACCACCGACTTTTAAGCCAGTAATAAATACTGTTCTGCGAGAGATCAAGTGGCAGATTTGTCTAAGATACCTAGATGGCGTCGTTGTCTTCGCCTTGAGCTTAGAAGGGCACATAAAAATGCTTCGAACAGTAGTAGTGGCAATCAAGAAGTTCCACTTCGCCTATGAAGAACTGCGGTTTTTCGTTCACATCTTTAGCAACGAGGGAGTACGCCCAGACCCATATAAAAAGCTTCAATCGCGCAATTTCCAATTACGGCCGCTAAGAAAGCTGTGTGTCGAATCCTCAGACTGTGCGCCTATACGCACAATTTGTCCGGAGCATTTCACGCATCGCCTGCCTCTAACCCAACGAATAAATGCAGACGTGCCATTTCAACGGGAAAAACCCCAAGCTGATGATCATCATGATGTCCTCAGGCTGTATGGAACGTACCCACGGCGGTGGATTGGCCAGGGTGCATTGCTGATACAGACACACACATGAGGGATGAGTGGAGTAATTGGATAATTTTGTGAAGAAGACTGGAATTTGAATTAAAAAAGTGGCAAAAAACAAAAACGAAAAGCCTGTGAGTTCACATTCTAGCATAAGAATCTACCTGATGCCATTATATATACGTGAATAAAATCGCACACTGGTTTCAAGGCATATCCCTTAGCGAGTGCCCAAAAGAGAGGAGGATCGGAATAGATAGAGGCAGCCGCAATCGAGCGAGGGGGATCTCCAAGTATTTTCTACGGAGAGAAGCGAACCGCAGGCAAAACTGGAAAGAGTTATCTATTGACTCAATTTCGCAACGAGACTCACAGAGGTTGGTTAGCGATAACCGTGATCGACACAGAAATTTAGGCGCGAAATTCTGCAGCGCAAGAGGGTCAGTGACACCTCAAATTTTCTTGAAGTGCACATCTACACACTCCAAGGAAATTCCAGGTGCTGAAAATCCGCTACAGCAAGGATAGGCTCATGGCTCAAGTAATGGAGGGGCTGGAACGCAAGCGCTCAAGGAAATTCAGCGTTGTTTAAAGCCGCCAATGATCCTCGTGCACTCTGATGAAAACGCCCAAACTGATATTATAACGCAAGCGTCGTCGGCCGATGCCCCGTCCTTGCTCAGGAAACCAACGGACTAGAAAAAATATTCACATACGCTAGCCGTTCCCTGTACAAAGCGGAGGCTAAATATTTCACGTTCGAGAAGGGGTGCCTTGCCTGCATCTGGGCAATATCGAAATTTCCCCCCTACCTGTAGAGACGACCGTTTAAGGTTCCCAGCTATCCCAACCCACTGTGGTGGCTAGGTAGATTGAAGGATCCCTCCGGCCGCATCGCTCGATGGAGCATACACCTCCAGGAGTTTAACGTCACCGTCGTTTACAGTTTCGGACGCAAGGACTCAGACGCCGACTTCACGTCACGAGCACCTGTAGATGCACCTCCGGGAGGCTATGAAGACGCCTTCCTGGGACCAGTCAGCTCCAGCTCTTTTGCACGACAGCAACTCTCGGACCGCGACTTAAAACGCATCATCGAGTGCTTGAAAGGCAAGGTTTATTCCCCACCCCCCACCCCCGACCGCGTACAAGCCAGGACTGTCTTCGTTGTGTGAACAAAATGATGTCTTCGTGAATAACGTCGCAGCGAATAAGAAAGTCTACCTCTTTATTGTTTCTGAATGTCTTCGCCCAGAAGCCCTGCAGGCTTCACATGACGAGCAGTCAGATGGGCATCTCGAGTTTTCTCGAACCGTCTGTTGCATTCAGGACAAGTATTACTACCCCGACTGTCTGCTGCTGCCGCACATTATGTGAAAACCTGCCGAGATTGACAGTGACGAAATACTCCTCCCACCCAACCAGCAAGATTTCTGAGCCCTTTTGAACTTCCCTCAAGGCCCTTCAGCAGATCGGCATAGACTTGCTTTGCCCTCTCATGAAGTGAACGTCTGGAAGTAAGTGGGTCATCATGGCAACCGATTACCTCACCCGTTACTCCGAGGCAAAAGCTCTTTCGGGCAGAACTACAGCAGAAGTCGTCAGTTTTTTCGTAGAGTGCAATGTTGTGCGACACGGCGCCCTCGATGTGCTCACCACGAACAGAGGAATAGCGTTCATGGCGGAATCGACACGAGCCATCCTGGGCTACAGACATACAAGTCACTGGAGGACATTGCTTATCCGCATACGAACGGAGTGACGGAGCACTTCAACAAAATCACAACTTGAATGCTCGGCGTGTATGTCTATGCCGAACACAAGACCACCCAGGTGACTCCTCTCACGCTGGTCCATGGCAGGGATGTCACGGCCACGCTAGACGCCATGCTGTCCAAGGTTAACCTAGATGGTAAAGTCGCCGGCGTCGCCTAAGTTCAGCACGGAGCGGAAGCCCGAACGCTTGCCCGATTACATATCACAGACGACCCAGCAGGCCGACGGCAGACGCTAAATCTACGAAGACGCAAAGCGGAGCACCAGCGAGGATACCGAGTCTCGGTTTGTACGATCATTGGAGACCGCGGATTCAGTGAAAATCTTTTAGGCAACTCTTTAGCCCCGCAGAAGGTTCTTCGTCGGCTAGGTGAACTGGACAACGAAGTCGCCCTGAGGAAATGACTGCATCCCAGCGACGCCAAAACGTAAAAAATCTCCAGCTGTCCTTCTGTTCCTTATCTTTGCATCTCGGTGTACTTGCTATTGTCATCTCTAGCTTCCTACGGCTGCATGAGTGGTGTTCTGCAGCCACACCGGCTTCTCTTTTGAAGAGCGTAAAATATACCTACATATATCTAGAGCAAAATGCACGTAGTTTTTGTATGTAATATCTTTTGCTCGCCGATACAAAACTGAGAGCAGTGTACATTATTTGAGTGCAAGAGGAAAGTAGGCTAGAACATCGTTATACTGGTACCGCAAACACATTCTGCTCTCTGCATCTCTCTCTCTCTCTCTCTCTCTCTCTATATATATATATATATATATATATATATATATATATATATATATATATATATATAGTAGAACCTCGTGTATACGTTCCCGGTTCATACGATCAAAATCGAGGGCAAGAAAAAATGCCCCATAGAGTTACGTGTATTTCTTTCCCGGTTTATAGGTTCCCGGATCACACGATTTCCCGGTAAATACGTTTAAAATTTTGACAAATTGTGGTCGTATAATACGTTTATTGACCAACCGCACATGTGCAAACATACAAGTGGGCCGAACGTGAGGGCACGCGACGTGTTTTTTGCGGCACTAGCCCGTCGTGATGGCTTCTTTGCAGTGCTTTGTTGCAGAGAGGCGAAGCACCAAAACCATGTCTAGGAACAAAAAAAATTAAAAACTGCGCGCTAGAATTCACGAAAGCCGTTTATGCGGGGACGCGATATGAAGAGGAAAAACGCTGAGGTTTCTATGCGGTGCATAAGGGAAAGAAGGCGAAGCTTTTACGGACTACTGCGATGCGCTTATATACCAAAGGGCCGGGTGTGAGAAACGCAAATTAAAGAGCAGAAACGCTGCGACAATCAGCCGCCGCGGTGGCTTTCTCGCAGTACTTGGGAGCAAAGGGGGCGAAGCATCCAAAAATGACAAGGAAGAGATTTTAGTTACTATCGTCACTACCGTCGACGGACCGGATGCGGTACGAATTTTCTTCCGCGCTAAAGAAAGCGCGAACGCGGACTGAATTCAGCGAGCACTGGAATAGGATCTGTTCAGCTCTTGTGCCAAGGAATGCCAATCGCGTTTTTATAAAGTGAAATTGTCAATAAATTTTTCTTTTTTTCCTCATTCAACAGCTCCATTTCTCAAAACCACGCGGTTTGGATCATACGTTTTCCCGGTAAATACGTTTTTTCCCGCAATTAAAAAAAACGTATCAACGAGGTTTTACTGTATATATATATATATATATATATATATATATATATATATATATATATATATATATATATATATATATATATATATATATATAATATTATTATATATATATTATATATTATATATATATATATAT
Source organism: Amblyomma americanum (assembly GCA_030143305.2). NCBI lineage: Eukaryota > Metazoa > Arthropoda > Arachnida > Ixodida > Ixodidae > Amblyomma > Amblyomma americanum. The sequence continues at coordinate 183,241 of JARKHS020015920.1, forward strand.
ATATATATATATATATATATATATATATATATATATTATAATATATATATATATATATATATATATAAAGGCTGGTCCTCCAACCGAAACGTCGTGAAGTAAATCCTGTTATGTTTCTTCAATTTTTGGTGCATTTATATTATATTGACGAAATCAGCTGCCAGAAATCACTTTATATATATATATATATATATATATATATATATATATATATATATATATATATATATATATATATATATATATATATATATATATCGCGAACAAGCCAACGCCCACAGAAACCAAGAAGAAAAGGAGATTTCTTTTTTTTAACTTGCGGTGTAGTTCAGTGGACCTTGAAGCATCTTTTCACATGTGGTAAGTATAGTCCACTCAGATGGTGCGCGCACGTAATGAATACGTACGTACCGAATTTTCGGCTTTCTTCATTCACGTCTTAGGGCTGTCAAGATGCGTAAAAGGAAGCTAATGAGATTCCGCTGTTCCCCCGATGTCAATTCTAGCCAAGTCATTTGCGCAGCCAACGCAGATGCATGTTATACAGGCATGCGCAACATGCGATTGTTCTCTAAGGTGTGCGCTATAGTCGTTTTATGCTTTATACGAGAACCGAGTGTGTCTTAAGACCAGTTAATAAAGAGAGGACATAACAGCAACGTAAAAAAAAATGGCTGGTGGTTTCAAGGTCCAAAGCACAAAATATTGTGCGAAAGCGCGTTTTTTTTAAGCTTGACGCCACCGCCACTTGCTTACCTGAAAGAACGATTGAGGTGTCTACTGACCTAGGCGGCTAGTTATGCGCGCCTTCAAACTTTTCATCTTCAGTGCCAATTTGCCTGATGTACGCCGGCCGCCTAAGCCCCACTGCCCCGTTTCCGCAGGATGTATTGCCCTAGTGCGTGTTTCTCGCCACAACACTCTGCACGCCAACTATTGCATCTCATACCTCTTTGTCAGTACCACCACATAGCTCGAAGCACGAATGTTAATTTTGTAGTAGTATTAGTTAATGAAGAAGGCAACGTGCAATGCACAGCGCGAGAAAGTGTTGCAGTCTAATATGACGCGTGTTCGGCCGCAGCAATAGTCTAGTGGGAGAAAGACAAGACGGCGTTCCATTAGGCCACGTTTTTGATGTTGTCCACCGAAATGAATAAATCGGACTCAGGAAGAGGAACTGTTGCGGCGTCTACCGCCAGTAATAACAATCGTACTATTCTGTCCCACCTGCCTGCTGTCAAGCTGGTTTTCAGTTCCGTTTTCCTGCATGCGGACCTTTCCGGCCGTCCCTATTGTCCCAAGACTTTTCGAGATGCCTTATTTGGCGTCATAAACCTGAGTGGAATCAGTTCCATCGAACAGTTCCAGATTTGCCACTTGTGGACGTAATGTGCAATACATCGTTACCGAAAGCTTTCTCGTGAGCTCCGGAAAGGTACGGGTGAGAAGCCGTGAATGTCTGGTGTTTACCCAGAACTGGAGACTGTCAAGCTCAAGCTTCTTTGGATCACAGAACATTTGCAGGAATTTTACACTCATGACGCTCCTCTTGCTTCTTGCGCTAACCTGGCTGATACGTAGGCATAACATTTAAAATAAAAAGAAATGAGGCAGTAAAAGTTCCCCTGCAGTCCCGGTTCTTGTTCGCTCAGGAGACGTCTTTCAGGAGAGCTCAGGAGGCGTCGCTCAGGAGAGCAACGACCATCGTCCTTCAAACGATGAAAGAACGCATTATGTCTCTACCTTTGAATAAACGCCGTATCCGAGATAGCCACAGTCTTTGCATTGCCTCCAGCCCCGTGCTCAATAATGTTTAATCTATACTGATGTTGCAGAAATGCTGACTGCACAATATGATTGATTTATAAAGACGGTAAATTTAGCACTTCGTATTTGTTAGGTAGTCATACAGTAAATCAAGTTTTCGTGCGACAAGTCTGACATCTTTAATGGTCTACTTATCTCAAAAGGCAGCCTGACCTGCCAAAATCTGCCGGAGGGAAGTTTGTGTTCAATTCCATTGATGGGTCTAAGAGACCATATTAAATACGTTTTTTTTAAAGCTGGGCAGAAGTCAACAGACGAAAACTCAATTCTTAGAATATAATCCTTGTTGTTCCTTCAGATAACAACTACAGAACAGCCAACGCGAACCAAAGAAGCTCATTTCGCGTAAGTCGACTGTCCGTTCAGCAAAGGCTTTACGCAGTTTGTTGCATCGCTACAGAAGATAATAAATGGTTTGGTTTAACGGGTTTAACGTCTCAGAGAGACTCGGGCTATGAGGGAAGCCGTAGTGAAGGTTTTCGAAAAAACTTAGACCACTTGGGGTTCTTTAACGTGCACTGACATCACAAAGTACACGGGCCTCTAGAATTTCGCCTCCATCGAAATTCGACCGCCGCGGCCGGGATCGAACCCACGTGTTTCGGGTCAGCAGCCGAACGCCATAACCACTGAGCCACCGCGGAGGCACAATTCTCAAAAGAGGAGAGGGAAGGTAGTTCAGAGCTGCCTTGAATACTTTTCGTAACTTGGCAAGAAAGAACGATAGGCCGATTAGCGATGATTTATTGGGTAAACTTGCTCTAGAGAGTTTTGTCTATTCAGTATTTTATTTTTTTATCACCAAGAGTGATAGTATTGCACGACTACAATAGAGACCGTTTTGAAAACAATGTCTCACTGACATTGTGAAGCTGAGGTTTAAGAACGCTGCATGACAGATAAAATTTATTCACTTATTTTTTCTGTCTCTATTTATCCCATCCACTGTTTAAGCAAAACAGAACAGGAGAGTTTAATCATTCAGGGTTTTCCTTGCGTTAAGAAATGTTTAGTATGGAGAAAAATAGTTTGATTGTAGAGGGTGCACACAGCTAAAAAATTTTCCTTGCGTCGCAACAGAACTTTCCCAAAGGGCGTTAGCGCGTTATACTCTTTGAAATTTCCTTCCCCCGCTTTTGAATAAAAAAAAATTTAGAAATCCGTCGAAGCGTCTTCAGATGAAAGAGAAGAATTGTTTATTGAAGACAGCATTCAGAGTTCAAAACAGAACATAGACCTTCATGAAGGCGTTGACGTCAATGAAAGGTCGAAAATATTCATTGGAGAAAAATTTTCAGTGTTGATGCCGCTAAACTGTAGACACAAATGTATAAAACACATTGCAAAACTCCTCTAAAATTATATACATTCGAGCCCGCTTATTACAAGGCTGACGATCACGCGGATTACGCTCGTTGTACTCGATGTTCTTATTAAGCGAACTCCCCCAATTACACCCAAAACTATTGATTCCAGGAAAAGTGGCCTTGATTTCATAAAAAGAACTTCATAACCGTCTACTTCTTGATAAGCTTAGGCTGTCATGGCACTTTCCAGGTTTTCCGGGCTGGTCATGTTCTTCTCGCTGAGACCATTGCTGTCAATATAATAATTGGTTTTTGGGGAGAGGAAATGGCGCAGTATCTGTCTCATATATCGTTCGACACCTGAACCGCGCCGTAAGAGAATAGATAAAGGAGGGAGTGAAAGAAGAAAGGAGGAAAGAGGTGCCGTAGTGGAGGGCTCCGGAATAATTTCGACCACCTTGAGATCTTTAACGTGCACTGACATCGCACAGCAGACGGGCGTCTTAGCGTTTTGCCTCCATAAAAACGCAGCCGCCGCGGTCGGGTTCGTACCCGGGAAATCCGGATCAGTAGCCGAGCGCTCGAACCACTGCGCCACTGCGGCTCAGTGACATTGCTGTGAAAAATTATTGCTTTGACATTTCTGTCAAAAGTCTGTTTTGGGGATGAGATGTAACTTCTCTTCGTTCAAGTCTGGCGGCAACTGGTGGCAGGTTGACCACATAATCAGACGCTGAGTGGGTGGGGAGCGCTCGCACTTTGAGCACAACGGCTCCCACCGAACACAATTCTGCGATGTTGTCTCTGCACGAACTGTGTTATGCGAGGCAACATCCTGGGGACATCAACGACGCATTTCCACAAATCTACATGGCTCTCATCACGTCTCTTTTGGACACCGCGTCTATGATTCCCGCGCAAGTGCAGTAACGAAAGCAGCGCAGTGCATGTGCACACACAATGTTTCAGCTGCACTGCCTGCTATCTGACACTGCCTGTACATGGTAGCAGTAAAAGAGGCGGAGCCGTCCGTGCAGACGGCGCATACCACTACGTGGCCAGCAAGGCATTCAAACTGTTCAAAGCGCTCGCGTTCCTTAATTCATGACCGCGCGCTGTAGCTCCTGCTTCTAGTTGGGAATATTACACCACCCGGTGCACATGCAGGCAATGAGTGAGCTTGTACGCAATCGATCAGCGCGTGTATGGTTGCCAGTTATCCAAACTTTCAATGCATCCTTTTTATTTAGTCTCTTTCCGGAGCGGTGTCGCAGCGGCTGGTAGACACTCCTCGGTCTCCACACTACCCGGAAGGGCAAGTTTACAAACATCACGGCCCGGTTTATGACGCCTCCTCGTTCGCTTAAACTCGGCTCTGCGGCCACATTTGTTTCCTTTGTCTACGACAAATTGCCATTCCCCTAATCTATATTTTGATGACAGCGCCTCAAACATTCGAAATAAACGAGCGTTCGTTATATCTGTGGTCGTTATCAGCAGGCTCGACTGTAAAGCTAATATCTCAAAATGACAGCAGCATTGTTTGGAAATTCTCTTTTGACGTAGCAAATACGGCTCCATGAAGAAAGGCTGAGTCACTGATGTCATGCTTAAAATGGAGCAGTTATAGTCGAACAGCGCATACAAAGCTGAAAAAAACTTCCCAGGGGATGGCAACAGAAAAGGAATTCAATGAAGGTGCATTGCGCAGCACATGCGTTGTATTCTGACGTCGAAGGAGTGTCAACCTCTGGCAGACGCTTGAATGTGCTGGCATGGCTGGGTCATACGTCTTGTGTTTGTTTTGCATTTTGTTGCAACTCTTTCTAATCCCTTGTTAAAATATTATGAAATTTATGAATTAATCAGGGTGGCTAATTTATCCATGACCTTTCGCCAAGTTATTTATATCGCACAGTTTTCGTTTGTGAGCTTCAATGGACAAATTCATGTTATCGCGCTCACGCCTCAGATATATTCGATTGCAAATATAGGTATTGGGGGAAACAGCAAAACAATCTTAAAGGCTCTCAGAAAGAGGGTCTCAATAAAGGTGCGATATGTCTGGGATGTTAAAAGACCACGGTTTATAATTATCCCCCAGCAAGAATTATTTTAGTCCGTTTTGTGGAAGCTGAGTTATGTGCAGGCAAAATTTGAACTTCCACGTCTTCGCGCCTTTCCCTCTCCTCTCGCACGCCAAAACGGCGGCCCTCCTCCGCCGGCCCAACACACTCGGGCCCTCCCCTACCTCTGCCGGCTGCGGCGCCCGCGGACTGGCCGCTGCCGCGGTAGCGCGTGACGTCTGAAATAATTTGGCGCTGCGAACCAATGATAACCCCCGGCAGCTGACGTCATTTGCAAGACGTGACGTCGTGTGTCTGGTTTTCGTGCGAAAGCGGCACAGCGCGTCGCCGCGAGGTGCGAAAGCGGGAGCTTTAAAAATGTATCGTAAATTTCCCGTTCGCTTTTGAGGTCTCGTACGCGGCATGGACGCTCGGTGGCGTGTACTGTACATAATGCAAGCATTTTAAAGGCAAGCTCGAACAGCCCTTTCTGTGGCCCTTTAAGGGAACTCGGCCATCAATAACATGTCACTACTGACAGGGACGAGCTAGGCTTCACGTTCTAAGAAGAGTAAAACTTCTTTAAAGTTATTTTGCGTCCTTCCTTGCGTCCTACTTTTCAATTCACTCGCTTTCTTTGTGTAAGGATTTCTGCTTCCCATCATGGATACCGGCTAGCTAATACGAATATGCGCGTTGTCATCTTCCATTGGCTGCCTCACAAAGTAATGCCCACAACATGTAGGTTATATCAGAAGTGCACCGCTAACTGTGTAATTTGCAGCAGCGAAGACGAGATAGTTAAGAACTTGTAGTTTTGAATCTGGCATCATCGTCATGAACTCGGCGTTAAGGGAAGGAGAGCGGTATTAAGGGCCGCAGTGGTATTATAAATAGCCGTTAATAAAGAGATGAGGGGAAAACGTGGAACACCGACGCCGACCTTCACAATTAGAAATAACCGTAAAAAACATGATACCTTCTATAAAGTCTTAAAATAAAGGAATGATGGTTTCCGTGGTTACTTCAAGCGTTGAACAAATGAAAGTGCACAACCAAAAAATGCATTCGATATAAAGTTTATCACTGACCGAATCATGCCTGGCATCCAAATCTTTCAGATATGCTTCCCTTTTCATAAATAAGCCTGAGGCTAACGGAGCTAAAATTAGTGATTTTGTATGTTTATAAAATTTCTGTTTCTGCATTACTATTTGTTGCAGCCCAATGCCGACCCTGCCTTTGGCAGGTTTTTATCTCTTTTCAATACATACGAAGGAGCCCTTCTTCTCGAGCAGTATGTTTTCTATCAACTTCGCATGGGCGGGTGAGTTGCCAAATACACTTCTTTATGCACTCCCTCATTTACACCTCGCAAATTTAAAAACATTATTTTACTGTGACAAAGAATCCTATTGAGAAATATACACAATGCTCTTCTCTTTGAATTAAATCGAGTTTTCTAGCCAAGCGATGAAGACAAAGACACAGCTCAAATACTGCCACAAGCTGAAAGTGGATATCGCCAGGGTAAGTTTGCGGCCTAAGGAGATAAGTTTTGTCCAGAAAATATCGACTATCGTTACTAGCAGAAGTAATTAAATTGTACAATTGTTTACCAGTTTTTCTTAACAGTCACCTAAAATCATTCCGACCCCGTTTAAACGGTCGTTTTATACAGTCCTTCACCGCTGACATGTCCTTTAGAAAGTGAACAAACACTGACCGAAACAGCGACATACAGGATTTCTGTCATGTATGTCATAACGAGCACCTTTTTCCATTCCTTTGTCTCCAAGAAACTGAGCTCATGTACATGAAAAACACATTTGAGATTAAGCGTGAGTGCGGCTTAGGACTGGTGCTCGAGAACGACACGAAGGTGTACTAGATGGGCAGGTGGTTGAATGGACGACAATATTTTCGATGTAGAAGGGAACCCTCTTGCGTTTATGTGCAATTAAGTGCATCATTTATGAACAGCGGATGCTGCGCAAAGTGCGTCTGAAGCTAGCGCGCTTGAATCTGAGGAGCCCATCATGTGTAATGAAAGTTATCGGTGTCCGACTATAAGAGCTCTTGGTGAAAAGCCAAGGCAAGGCCCAGGGGATTATTGTGCGCCGCCAGGAGGCACAACCCCTCATCCAACCCGCCATGGTAAGGGTCGTTTTTCACCGTACTGGGAGGGCGTAGCCGAGAGTTTCGAAGCAAACTGCGGTAGTAAGGGGTAAAAGTCTCGATGACCTTGAGGAATTGAAAATTAATTGCCGAATGGGAAGCTTGTAGCACAGATAAGGTGGCACCAGAGCAGACTTCGAACGTAGAACAAGATTTTTGTTTAAAGGTCTGCACCGCGAGAAAATGCGGTCCTGTTGTCCACACACAGCCGGAACTTAGCGAAGTATGTGCCCAGAAAAGTCACTTCACACCTGACATCAGGTGGTGACGTGCTGCAAATACTATGACAGCAAATTCAAAAAGATTTATTTATTATACCACTTCAGGCATTTTCGGTTCCTTTCTCGCATTTAAAAATGGCCACCACGCAATTAGCAAAGACTACTCTTTATCTTGTCATTATCATCATGAGCCTGACTACACCCACTGCAGGGCAAAGGCCTCTCCCATGTCACTCCAATTAACCCTGTACTTTGCCAGCTGCGGCCACCGTATACCCGCAAACTTCTTAATCTCATCTACCCACCTAACTTTCTGCAGCCGCCTGCTATGCTTACCTTCTCTTAGAATCCACTCTGTACCCTTTATCTTGTAACGAGTGACGAAGTTGCAGCTTAAACAGAAAGCGATTGAAAATGCTCCCCATAATGTTTGGCGTCATCACATTCTCATAAAAGTTGTGTGCAAACGTAGACGGTATTTCTTTTAAAGGGCGTTCCATTATTTTGAGAAAGCGTTGGTTTTAAAAGGTCGAACATCTTCAGCTGTCCTTCTGTTCCTGATCTCCGCATTTCGGTGTACTTGCTACTGCCATCTGCAGCTTCCTATAGCAGCACGAATGGTGTTCTTCAGCCGCACCGCCTTCACTTTTGAAGAGCTTAAAAATCTAGAGTGAAAGCCACGTTGTTTGTGTATACAATATTACTACTAGCTGACCGATACAAAGCTGAAAGCAGCGCATATTATTTTTGTACAAGAGGAATGTAGTCTAGATCATGTTTTGTACTGGCACCGCAAACATATTCTGCTCTCTCTCTGCACACGTGTGTGTGTGTGTGTGTGTGTGTGTGTGTGTGTGTGTGTGTGTGTGTGTGTGTGTGTGTGTGTGTGTGTGTGTGTGTGTGTGTGTGTGTGTGTGTGTGTGTGTGTGTGTGTGTGTGTGTGTGTGTGTGTGTGTGTGTGTGTGTGTGTGTGTGTGTGTGTGTGTGTGTGTGTGTGTGTGTGTGTGTGTGTGTGTGTGTGTGTGTGTGTGTGTGTGTGTGTGTGTGTGTGTGTGTGTGTGTGTGTGTGTGTGTGTGTGTGTGTGTGTGTGTGTGTGTGTGTGTGTGTGTGTGTGTGTGTGTGTGTGTGTGTGTGTGTGTGTGTGTGTGTGTGTGTGTGTGTGTGTGTGTGTGTGTGTGTGTGTGTGTGTGTGTGTGTGTGTGTGTGTGTGTGTGTGTGTGTGTGTGTGTGTGTGTGTGTGTGTGTGTGTGTGTGTGTGTGTGTGTGTGTGTGTGTGTGTGTGTGTCTGCGCGTGCGTGCGTGCGCTATTAAAAACGTGTTTATATTTTAGCAAGAGCAAGTGGAATACTTTCCTAGCTGTTTGGGTGTCTTGAAGCGTTCTTAAGGAGTTAACTGCAATAAAACGAGAAGAAACTAATTTCTGCAAAGCTGTACAAGTTCCAAATTTACAGTACACGCCATAGCGGCAGCCAGTCGAGAAATAAATTCATCAGGAACGACGCCTCAATTGTTTTATCGCTTTCTGTGCACATTGAAGGCGGACACGCGTGTGCACCTCAAGGCGATTTTGTTGAACTTATAGTGACCCTGTTTATAGCCAGATCGCGAATCACTGTATGCACAGCGGTTTTCAATAGAATACTTTTTACAGAAATCGGCTCTGTAACATGAATATAGGCTTAACTTCAGTGTAAAGGCGGCCAGAAACAAGGCGAAAATAATGATCTTCTGGGCTAAGTTGTTTTTCACCAGCAGTAAGAACGCGTCGATTTATTATGGACTTTAGGAGCATTGTCGGTGTTTGCTGAGCTATAGGATCATTAGAAATAAAGTAACGTATCACATATTGTGAACCCTAAAGGCGAACACAAATGAACCTGTTGCCCTCTGCCGCCTTCATTGTTTGGGTCTTTAGATTTCGTTTAAATTGTTTTTGCAAAGAATTTTTCAGTTCACAGCAGTCTTGACGTCGTCTGCTGACTCTTCTAAAGGGCAAATTTGATCGAGAGCGCATGAGCCCCGCTTGTCGCGTGTAGAAAATATACTTGATTGTAAAATGCCGAAGTACCTTTTATAATACAAATTAGTGCGTAAAAGAGCAACGACTTGCAGCTTTTATTAAAAGCATTGCTTGTCTATCTGATGAAGTGCCTCTCGCGCCAATGACGTCTTGATTGGCCTCCACGCTCCTCATCCAGTGAACATTTAGGGCTCTCTTCACACGAGGAAACAGGAAAAAATCGCATGGGGAGAGGTCAGGCGAGTAAGGCTGATTGCGAAGTACAGTAATTTTGTGCTTCGTTGGAAATTTTGTCACGCTGAAAGTAGTATGCAGCCATGCGTTATCGTGGAGAATGCTCCATTGTCCAGATGCCCATAAGTCAGGGTGATGGCGTCACACTGCATCACTCTAGTGTTGGATCACGTGGATATAAAACTCGTTATTCACAGTGTGCCCTTGTGGGACGAACTCGTGGTGTATGACACCTCTGGCATCGAAAAAAACTAACAGCATCATCTTTGTTTTGGTCTTCTATCGCCGCACCTTTCTCGACGCCGGAGAGCTTGCGGACCGCCATTCGGCGCTCTGCCTCTTTATTTGAGGATCGTATTCAGAGCACCGCGTTTCGTCTTAAACAATGATGCTGTCGACGAATGCAGCATCTTGCTCTGCCTCGGAGAGCAAATCAGCCCTCACTGATGTCCGCGTGTCCTTCTGGTCCTGTGTGAGGGAATGCGGCCAAGTCTGGCATTCAGCTTTCGCTTCCCCAAGTTCTCGCGCAAAATTTGGTGGCATGTTTTCTTACTAATCTCGAGAGCATATGATAGCATGCGGACTGTAATGGTGCGGTTTTGCTGTACGATTTCCATGATCAGAGTTACGTTCTTTTCATACAGTGAGGTTGAAGGGCGCCCCTGCTTTGTGTTGTCTTCCACCGACGTCCTCCCCGGAACGAACCTCTTGTGCGACTCGAAAACTCGCTCCCGCGATAATGTCTCGCTGCCGTAAGGACCTCATACGCATGTGAGGCTGTCTTGCCTTGCCAAGCTTCACACAGGATTTTATGCTTACACGCTGTTCGAGGTGGACGTTCATCTCTCCACATTCACTCACAGTAGAATAAGCAGACGACTGGCATTTATTTACATGTAGGGCCATCCAGCGGCTGCCACAACAATTAGCATAAATAGCTCAGGTTAGCCCGAAGAGATGGCGCGGCACATATGAACCAACATTTGTTTTGGGGAATCATTTCTAGAGAACCAAATAAATCAGTCTGGAAACTACGCACAAAGGTTGTATAACACAATTGACAAAAAATGATGCAAAAAACGTTAGTGTAAAGAGAAGATTTCACCGCACAATTTTTCCACATAAAGATATAGGTACTGCCAATGAACACATGAGATTAATATTCTCAAGCGAGTTTAGTGATGGTGACTATCTGCAGCTTACTGACCGGTTTCTGTAATTAGTTCGTGTTTTCGGCGCATACCATGTTTCATAATGCCTTGTGTGGTACACGTTAGTAATTCTTGAGAGGTTACCTATATATCTCCTGAATCAAATTCTTGCCTCCATTTTTTGGTTCATAGATATCGCAAGTAGTTGATCACAGTAAATAGAGTTCACGGTGGTTATGGGAAGGCTGCTTACAGTACAATAACACGGGGAGCCTCTGCTCTACGGCCTTTCCGCCTAATCTGTGCGGCAGATTATGACCTAGATTACTTCTTTGTAGCCTTCTTTCCAAATTTATCGTATAAAGCATGACAGCAGTAGTGATAGAGGGCAACCTTGCCTTAATATTTTGCGTACCTCGAAAGTTTTGGTACTTATTATCTATTTAATTTCAACTTTAATATATCGGCATAGTTCCTATACGAAATCAATTATATCATCACAGATACCTTCATCCTTTAATATGTTTCATAAGAGTTCCCTGTTCAATTTGTCTTATACACCTCTTAAGTCCAGGAAGAATAGAGAGGTCGGTTTTCCACCTTAGCCATTTCTATACATTTGGTAAGCACGGACAGGCTATCATCTAAGCGCCTACCACTTCTAAACTCGTTCTAAGTTCTTCTCCGCATATGCTATTACTTTCTACGCATGAATCCATTCTCAATTTCGTTCCCTGCATCGCCAGCATTACCTATCTCCAACCTAGGTGTATACTTACATTGCTTTCTTGCAGATTTTTTTTTTTGTGATAGATAAATACGCTGACGGCAACGACGGCTTTTCTACCCAACGCGCTCCGTAACGCTATCGGGTGAACATATATTAACACAACGCTTTTTGGCTCGTTCCTAAATTTCGCGCCTTCATCCTGCGCAGTGTCACCTGTCTTGGTTGCCAGGTGGCAGTGTGGACAACAAAAAAGCCCCCTCACCACATGTAGGGAAGAGTAGGGATAAAGAAGAAGGTGAATACGACCGGAGCAAAAGTGAAGGAAGGGTACCCTCGCCCCAGAGTTCCAGAGGGGAGTGAAACGAAAAATAATAGAGGGAAGGAAAGAGGGATGGCAATGTGGAGCCGCGTATAGAGACGTTTATCTTTTTTCCCCACTTGAGAAAAGAGGGGGAGAGAGTAGACGAATAAAGGGTGTGAGGAGACCGGTGGTCTAAGGGCATGTCCGGTCGCCTTGGCTCCGATATGTGTTTGTTTCGCAACCCACCGCTGAACAAGGATGTTGCGAGCGTCATCGAAGCAGGCGCCTGTCTTCTTTCTTTCTTGCAATACACTGTTAGTAATATAACAGTAGTAGCGAAAACTTTTATTATTATTACCCCCACCCCCCGGAATGTGGCCGGCGGGGCAGGGGGTGACAATTTAGATGTTGCTTTGGGAAGTGGTGGTGTGAAAAACATTTATTTATTATTATTTACTTGAGAGAGTGGGGCCTGGCCTTCAAGGGACAGCCCCTGACAAATAATAGGAGTGTTCTCCAACCCGGGACCCCTGTGGCTTCCGCTGCAGCTCGGGCCCTAGGGACGAGGGCTATTTGGCTCTCTAATGTAAAGCAGCCGAGCAGGGGCTCCCTGCGGCCTCTTCCGCCAGATGGACGAGCAGCAGCTGCAGCTCAGGGGCCATGCTCCCCTGCAACGTCTTCCAGGTTTATCTACTTCCTATATGATAGGCCTCCGGGACAGTACAGGCATCCCCAAATTATGGTCGGGGGTCCCTCTCGCCCCACAAAGATTACTCTTATCGTTCCTGGCCTCGCGGAAATGTGGTTCACCATAAGCGGGTTCTAAAAAATTTACGTTACACGCTCAAAGATGTAATGCGATTGTTTTATCTATATGTTAGGCGTATAAGGCTTCATGCCAACAAGATATTCAACAGCGCTGTCGAGTGTTCCTTTGAGTTTAATTTCCTCTTAGGAAATCTGCTAAAACCTCTTTACACCAACACCTTCTGCACAATGGTGTTTGTTAACGCTGTTAAATATTTCGTGTAACAGTAATTGTAACTTGAACGCCCCAAGCCGCCTATTGAAATTAAAATATTTTTCCGCCTCTCGATGTGCTGCATTGGCAGTTATACAGGAAAGGCGTAACTGCCGTAGGTAACAAAATATACCGCGGCCTTCTGGAGACTAATAACAAAAACTGCCAAATAACATGAAATTTTTTTTTCATTCTACTCATAACCTTTATTTCGAACGTGCGTCCTGACGCCACTTCACAGCTGTTCCCTGTAGCAGGAGAACATTGATGTCCACAATTTGTTAGTATTTTTTTTCTTTAAAATAAAATGCGTTGTCGTCGCCTACGGCTCAATCCCATCAATCACAAGCCTCTTCCCTTATAAAAAGGCCCTCCGCTCATCTAATAAGTACTGTACATATCGGCCTGCAAAGAACGAGAACCATGAGTTTTACTCTTGCATTCTGCCTTAGCCTCGTCGCTGCGGCTGCTGCCCAACCTGCCGCAAACAGCGAAAGTACCCCGGACCTGGACATAAGGAAAGTATGTCACAGATTTTATTCCTAAGAAGTTTCTTTACTCCTCTTTTATATTTGTATATTTATTCTTTAAATACAGTTCAAAAAGTAACCGAAGAGATCAAGCCTCTAGATCACTGGAAAACAAGTGCAGTGCATTTTTTTTAAATCTTTATACTGGCAAAATAGGTTTATTCATCAAGGCTTGGGTCAACAGGCCAGTGGCGAAACATTCTACGGTCTGCTGGATGTGCAGGCTCTCGGTCTGAGCGACGGCAATGCTGCAAAGAAAAAACCATTCTCCTTGTTCACAATGACACTGTGTCAGAAAAGGAGCCTTCCTGGCTACTCATGGGGCCGACAAGAGAAGCGGGTTGTAGTAAAGCTTGAGGCGATGGACATTCACAGTCTCGCGTCCGCGTCCGGGCATATCACCAGACGACGTGAGCGGCTGAATATTCTAGTTAACTAGATATGAGCCCATGAAAAGGTAGGGGCCATGGTACTAGAAAAAAGTTTTTTCGAGACTCAGGGAGTGCTGAATGTTATCCATATCCACTCAGTGGACCCAGGTGGGAAAGCCGTTGAAGCTGATTGTCCTCATGGCGGTTTTCCTTAGGGCCACTTAGTTTCTGTCGTTAGGAACCGCGTGTCTAGTGTCTAGATCTCGTCAGCACTACAATGAAGGATTTGGTTTAGCCGTTGGTAGGCCAAGCTCGAGCAGACATACTTGAGGAAAAAGTTGTACATGCCACGCGAGTAGTATTTAAGACGAAAGCGGATGTACATGCGTCTTGAACACTCCAGCGTGACTACACTGAGGAACAGCGTGGAAATATGGCAAAATGTGGGGCTCTAGATGTGCGATCATAAGAAGCCATTTCCGTCCATCGCAGAGACAGTTAAGGCGATAAAGGAGATTAGCAAGAATGTCAAAATGCGAAGCTCGGCGGAGATGAGCGCGTGTATCTAGAACCGCAGATTGATTAGAAAGAAAATCAGGAAGAGAGGCAATGCATGGTCCTTACTCTGCTAGAAAGACATGTCGCGGGTGGTGAGCGAATGCGCAGAGGATTTGAGGGTGAGGCTTGTAATCGTAGCCTGTAGCGGTAGGCAAGATGAGTCATGTGCGTTCTGATGATTGCGGCCCGAGCGGTAGCCGACGCATAAGTTATATACTTGTAGATAGACAGCTCTTCCAGCCGGGCGGCCGGAGGGATGTTTTAACAAAGAAAGCCAACGAAGGGCATAGCGGTCCGTTACCATACCTAGGGGTGGCCATAGAGATAAGGATGAAATTTGTCGAGAACACAGGCGATGGCTAAGGAGTCATTATCTGTCACGCAGTGTTTTGACCCGGCTTTCGTGGGGATGCGGCAAGTGTAAGCAACTACATATTCCTCGAACCATGATTCGCGCTGAGCAAGTACAGCATCGAGGGCAATAACTATAATGTCCGTGTATGCTTCTACTGCGCCTGGCCGTTTGAAGTGGCGCACGAAGAGTGGTGCCGTAACGAGACTGCGCAATGTGCTGTAGGCATTGTCACATGCCAGCTAGAAAACCGAGTAGTCTGCGGTGCTCCCGAGGATTTGATTGAAAAGGTCAACAATGGCATCAAATTAGCGAATAAAACAGTAAAAACAGACACGAAGGACTAGGAGGCTGCTGACTTACTTAATAAAAGCACGTTTCGGAAAGGAAATCACAGCTCGAAATTTGGAGGCATCAAGACGAACACTGCTTTTACACAACCTGGCGTAAAACTCAATTCATGAGCAAGAAATTAAGACTTTCTTACGCTCTGCTGCAGATCGGCGTCAGTAATGCATGTGAAGACGTACTTCAGTCTAGTACAGGTCTCAGAGTCGGGAGAGAAGATCACAACATCACCCGGGAAGCGGATGTTCATTTCCTACTTCAGGGCGCGCAGAACGGTGTCTATTACAGATGGGCATTACAGAGGCCAAAATGCCTGACAATACAATAAATTCAAACAGGCCGTTCAGACTCGCAAATCTGGTTTTATGGCTGCCATTGGAACACGTCAGAACCCAAAGCGTAAATCGAATGCTGAGATAACTTCCATTGTAGGCAGCCCAGAGCACCGTCAATATGGAGTAGAGGGTAGGTCTTTTCAAGTAATCTTCTCAAGGCGGCGATAATCAATGCAGAAATTTATGGCGCGATATTTATAATTAAAAATTAAAGAGATGAGACCCATGGGTCGTTAGAGGTCTGAATCACGCCGCTCTGAACCGTGGTGCCCACCTATTCCTCAATAACATGGCGCTCAGTTCAGGAGACACGATATGCTCATGTCCGGAGACGGGCATGGCCGGCAGTGGCAGTGTGCTGAGGAAGCGTTGGCGTGCGGCTCAAAGTGGGTTGATGAAAATAGAAGGAGGGGCTAAATTGATAAGCAGCGCACGAAACTTAGTGGGTTGAGGCGAAGGAAGAGTGGGGTCGATGCAGCGAAGAGAAACATCAGTACACGAAATATCGACCGCTGGAACTAGTGGGATCAGGGAATCTGTCTTGGTGGCGGATTAATTTTGAAGCTTTTAAGAATGAAGCGTAGAATCAATTTCTTGGACGGAGGCAAGACTTTCACCGCAGAGGAGGCGCAAGGATATGAAAACGGAGTGAATACAAACGACAGGTGAGTACGCCGTACGGTGAAACGTAAGGGAAAAAAGTCCTGCTGAGAAATATGGGTGACGGTGCATAAAAGGACACTGTCGTCGCTAACAAACTCAGAAGCCTTGGGTACAAGAAGAGGAGAGCACGCTAGCAGACCAGTGTCTTCGGCACCGGCGGTTTTGGGAGAAGCAGCGGCAGGAGCAGCGGCAGACGAAGAATAGCTGAGAAACGAACTTCTGCTCAGCACGTGCACAATACATTACCGATTACTGTATGACAAGCCCGTACTAAAGATGATGTTGTGAGAAGATGTTGGCTGGAATGAAGTTAATTCCGCGCACAATGATAATCGAGCAGTGCAAGTCTCTATCTTTCCTGTAGGATGCACGCTTGTTTTGCGCAGCGATAATCTATAGAGCGGTGTCGTAATATTTCGCAAGGAGCGGCAGAAGGTTTCGGCAGTGGTAAAAACTGCCGCAGTGGTGTCGACGAGCGCCAGTGTCGAAAAACACTCTCCAGGAATTTTTATCGCATTTTTAGCGAGAAATGAGGCCTTTTGAAAATTCGCTAACTGCTGAGTTAGCGTAACGCGCCGGAGGGAACTCATTTCGGCTGCACTTCGGCGTCATCATCTCCAACGGCTGGTGCCGCTTCTGCTGCGTAAGGTCGCCGTTGCTGCTACTATAGCCCGCCCTCTTCTAGTAAAGGAGTCCGGTGAAGCTGAGAGCCGGAACGATACATGCCGCTTCTGAAGAGTGGCAAGGGTAGATGGCGGGGATGGCAGGAAAAAAAGGCAGCCGGCCAGGGTTGGAGCAGAGAAACTACGCATGTAGGTCCAGTGGGCTGGGCGTCTTCTATGAAGGCTGGCTTGAAGCGGTCGATCGAAATGGTGTCTGTGCACCCATGAATGTCTACGATGAACTTCGGCGTTCCTTCGAGTACACTGAAGGGGCCGTTGTAGGGGCGGTGAAGCGGCTTGCGGAGGGAGTCTCGGTGAACAAAGACATGTGTGCAGTTCGCTAGTTCGGATGGAACGTGTGAAGATGGCCGAGACTGGCGTCGGAGAAGTTGCGCTCAGAGATGACGGCAAAAATGGCGGAGCCGCGTCACGTAATCGGTAGGGTCGAGACATGTAGACGAATGGATGGATTCGAAAAATTCATCAGGAAGATGCAGGGGCAAGCGGAAGACAAGTTCAGATTTTAATGAATTTGAAATTTTGATTTAAAAATGCTGATTTTGGTGACGCCAATATCCCAAAACAACGGGAGGCGCTAGTCACACTGCCAAACGGCGGCGGTAATTGCAGGCGGCATGACCAGGTAATCTGAAAAAGTAAAAGAATGGGCGAGTGCTACTTGTATGCCAGGGATTGCCGAATTGCGAAAGCGGTATGAGAAAAGGTGGCGTCATTTGAGGGACATCAGACAAAGGCGCTTGAGGGGCACGGGTGCCTGATCTGTAGCTAGCTTTCCTCGCCACTGCGATGGCATAGGCGTGGGTACGAAGTGCAGCGAGAGGCGCGGGATGGCTTTCTGGTGTCAACCCGTTTTGTGATGTTGTGGCGAAGGTCGGCAGTGCAGAAAGCTGACAAAAAACTTCATGTATAGAGCCTTTAATATTTTGCAATAGTGGCGAGTGGGCAAGTCCAGCAAACAGGCCGGCAATCACCTAGACGCTCGATCGTGGCGTGCTGGCGAGTAAAGGCGGAACCGCATGGCGCGTTTTCCGCGAGCGAAAAACGCGACGCGCGGTGGACGCCCGCGTTGCCGTCAACGCGCGAGCACCCGCACGAAAAAAGGGGAGCGGCGCCTTCGCGGCGCGTTTTCCGGGTTGCCAGACAACGTAACTCCCAACGACATGAATTGTCCCTGCTACCGCATATGTAATATGCACTTAAACTTACACAACACTGCAATAGAAATAATCTTAGTGTAATTACACAACGACATTTTTTTCCCGAAGTATATTTATCAAGCTTAGTTTCAAGCAGGAAGAGTGTGTGCGAAACTGCGACTAATGCCAAGAGGCCGCTGCTTGTTTACAACTCGACATGGAAAATGGAGTGTCGGGCGCTTACTACAGAGCAGAAGAGGCGGTCGCGTATATCCCACAGGACGCGACGCCTCTCCACTTCCGTGATAAGGGCCTCGTTGAAGACTGCTTTCTCCATTTTCGATGAACACGATGCGCGCACGAAACAGTAGCACGTGTTTTTCACGTGCGCGCCGGTTCTGCAGAGCGAAAAAAAAATGCGCCGAAGAGGTTCCGTCGAGATGCGCAGAGAGTAGGGCTATCTAGTGGCAAAACCAAAAATGCCACGTGACCAAATACCACGTGACTTACTTGAAATCTGATTGGCGGACGCGCCCCGGACGCGCCGCGCTAGGCGTTTTTTTCTACTCCGAGCAGCAGCACGCGGCGGCGCGATTTCGTGCTGGGCACGCGTCAAAACGACGCGCGCGTCCCACTATCCGCGCGTCAATCGCGCCTGAATCGCGCCATGCGGTTCAGCCTTAAGAAGCTTTTGCTTGCGAAGTTCGTCGTAGCACTAGCAGAGACTGACGACTTAGGAAACGATGCAATTTTCTCTCAGTAGCAGCAGCTGAAAAACGCCTCATCTTTCCTATCATTAAAATTACCATTTATCATTTACGCCCAAGACATCAGGCCATTGACGCGTATGCAATGGCTTACTACATCCTCAATCTGGCTCGTGAAGATCTCGCCCAACTTCTGCGAAGGTATGCGCAAGCGTTGCTCGAGATGTAGATTGCACGCAGCAGAATTACCAAACGCTTCGGAGATGTTCGCCTTAAAAATAGCCCACGTGGAGCGGTCCTGCTTGCGCCTGTTATGTGAAAGGTTGGCGACGACGCTCAAACCTAACTCAACGTTCTTAAGTTAGTGACATTATCCGACTTGTCATTTGCGCTCAATCGCTCACAAGACGACAGCCAGTCTTCAGCCTAATGATCACCAGTACAGTTTAAGAAGGGGAAATCCCGTTGGCTGAGAGTGTCGAAATAGAGGGCTGCCTTGTCCTTTTTCACGTCTTGTTGGTTGGCCCCTTCGGCCAAACAAAAGGACCTGGCCAACCAATAGGGCTCATGAACGCAACCCTCCCAGCAAATTCTGTTGTGAGAATATTGGCACCCCTAGATCGCAAAACACCCCCTTCCCTCTCTCTGCAGAGGTTGATGACCACTAATCAACCGGTGTCCGTAATTCTTGTGACACCTTCATCGGCTGCATAAGATATCACGGATGGGTGTTTCACGGTGTTTTCGCGGATAAGGCTAACTGCCCCATCATCATTATAAGCGGCAGCGCCAGCATGACTGCGCCCGCTGCAGGGCAAAGGCCTCTCCCATTTCTCTACAATTAACCCTGTCCTTTGCCAGCTGCGCCCACTCTATGCCTGCTAACTTAATAATCTTATGCGCACACCTAACCTTCTGCCACCCCCTGCAACGCTTGCCTTCTCTTGGAATCCACTCCGTTACTCTTAAGGACCAGCGGTTATCTTGCCTTTCCATTACATGTCCTGCCCAAGCCCGTTTTTTCCTCTTGATTTCGACGAGGATGTCATTAACCTCGTTTGTTCCCTCACCCACTCGACCCGCTTCCGGTCTCTTAACATTACACATATGAATTTCCTTTCCACAGCTCACTTGCTGTTCTTAACTTAATTTGAACACTTTTCGTTATCCTCCTTTTCAGCACTTCATAGTTGAGTGCCGTAACAGAAACTCGTTTTATGCTCTTCACTTGAGACATACTGGTAAACTTCCATTCTCAATCTGAGAATGCTAGCCAAATGCTCTAAGACCACTCCTATTCTTCGAGTTATTTCATTCTGGTGATCCGGATGTGCGGTCACTACCTACTCTGACAGTAAGTGATGGGCTGAATTTATTTTGAAACGGGAACATTTCATAGGTAGTGCCTTTGTAACACTGATATTAAGCAGTCGGTCACTGAGTCTTGTGCTTACCATGCTGCATGCGCTTTATTCAATGCTTTTACTTTTCCAATTTGCTGAACTGCGCCATAGGTAATCCAATTGGAGGCAGCCTCCGCAGCCCTCATTTGCAGCATAACGTTTAGGTTTTAACGTTACAGGCTCGAACAAATGATCTATATTCAGGAGCATAGTGGCTTCGAATACGAAGGCAAAGCATAGAAACTGCGATACAGAAAGTCCATGCGTTCGGATGTCGTTTACAACACTATAGCCCCTGTTAGGCCGCGATTGCGAACGTAGTGCCAGAAGTCTGAACGGAATATCATTTTGGTAGTATTATTAAAGTGAATTAAGGAAACATGAAATTACTTAAAACACAGATTTATTTATGTTTAATGAATGAACTGCAGTAAATTCCGAAAGAATTCGTGAAAAAGGTGTGCAATAAACTTATGACATGAAAATATTTGATATATGAAAGCACGCGTACTAGCGGCAACTACATTTTACGAAACATTGCTAGCCGAGCATTTTACGTAGCTTGACGCATTTTCCAGCTCAACGCTCCGCACGATGCATGCGATTTGCTCGGTAAAAAATATCTGTTCTAACATGACTGCCTTATTCCTGTACTGCTCACATAAAAGGGGCCTTGTGTTTTAGGTTTGCACGAAGGCCCTTTTTGTTTTCTAGTATGTTTCTGAACCGGCCTAATAGAAACTGAACATGAGTTAATGCAGGTCCGCATTCCCATACATTAGCAAAACCGTAGTGGGCTTTCTGCTTTATCGCTAATATTCTGTCGTGGTTGTCTAAAACAATAGTTTCATTATTTCATTTTCTCTAGAAATCGACTAGTTGCATTTTAAGCATAGCACGTAGGCAGCGAATAGGGTCTGAGTAGCAATGCAATGAATTTCATCAGTCAAAAGTAACTAGCAAAAAATATAAAATATAAAGTCCGCAGATCAAAAGTAATTTGCCTAAATCTGAAAAGGCTGCCAGTAAAAGTTAGAAACCTCTACTGTCCTACTCTGGTCGTAGCAGACAACTCCTAAATTGCATTGTTTAGTTAGGCAGTTGTCTTTATTCACAAACGTTTGTTGCTATTTTTTCATTAGACGTACAATGTTCTTTTCTCATTGAAGTTCAATCTAAAAAGGCTCACTAGGCTTCTGCATGTAATTCTGTCTTGTTGTAAATTGTACAAGCAATAAAGAGTATCAATATTCCTCCCTTCTGCTAATTATCAAGACATTCATGCATGGGGAACTTGGAAACCTGTTATCAAATCGGCTATTCATGGCGTCTGCCAGATTATTTCGTTGTTCCTTGCTTTGCTACCTAAATTTACCTTTAGTTGAGCGTTGCTATTTGTTGCTTGATCATATTTCTACCTGCGTTTCATGCCACTTTTCAATCCCTAATTACCTGCTTCTCTTGCTACGGATTTCCATTTCATTCAAGGTATTTGCGATTAAGGGGTCTTAGGTACTTTTATCATACTAATTCATTTTGCATTCATGCCATGAATTCGTGACAAATGAGTGATCCTTCTTTGTTTTGCAGATGGCGAACGTGACAGAGACTCTTGTTGTTTTAATGAGGAAACACACCAATATAACGAACGTCCGCTGCCAATCGGCGAAACGAGCAGTACAGCTGAGCGAAACGCAGTACAATTACACTCTCCGGGCACGTGTCAAAGGCGGCGCTCACCCTGACGTAGTAAGTAGCAATTTTCGCGCTGCCACTTCATATTTTTTTCTTTTAAACGCCATGAGAAGGCAAATCACGGATGAAGCTGCCATTTCCAAGCTTTCTTTTGTTGTAGTTATACTTTATTAGGAACCAAGCATGAAAATTTTACTCCTTGAAGAACACTTCGCAATCAAGCGCCTATATTTGGTATAGCGAAACTGAGCACATATCTTTTTAGCTGACTGCATCCGAAAGCGGGCACTTAAGTGACAACAAAATCTCATATTTCATAAGCTAGAACTACAAAAAATGTGGAAGTGTCGCCGTCACCAGCCCGTTTCGCTAGTAAAATACGTCGTCTACACAGCATTTTATGCGAGTAAATTGTAGAGTCTGGGCTACACCGCCGTTCACGTCAAAGGGGCGATCATGGAGTGCTGGTCTTTATAGCCGTCAGAAGATGGCATCGAGAGGTAGATAAATTTTGAAACCCGACATTTTCCCCAATGAGTGCCCCTATATTTCCTGTTCAAACGTCTAAACTGACAATCCATTTCTAATTGCATGAAAAACTAGATAGTTTTGCCCCTCATGTTTAGCCCTGGGTCGGCTTCTTCTCTAATATTCCTTCAGAAAACCTACATTCTTAAAGTGGCTTCTGCTACGACGTCGGAGACTTCATTTCTTTCCTCCATCGCCGAAAAACATTGTTATAAATCTAGCTAGATTGATTATTACTGCGAGATATAAAATATGTAAAGCTTACCCGTTAACGCTTTTGGTGTAGACGATAATGTGTAGGAGATAATTTGTAAACTCAAAGCTCGTGGACACTCAGTTTCCTGTACACTGTGAACGAATTTTAAACTCCTGCTTTGTCTTTAAAGAATTGAGTATTTCAATTTAAATCTGATATCAGGCCTTACACTGTGTTATTTCTGTTGAAATTTTTTGCAGTGTGGAAGAAAATGTAACAGTTACGCTTGAGAGAATCAATGGCAGTGAAAATTACAGGTCAACCTATACCCAAGGTAAGATAATAATTTGATGTTTGAATTATTTTGACTTGCTTCTGGAACTTCGCTGCGAATAGTCGATGCATTTGGTTTCTTAACATTGGCAAGATTTTCTCAAAAGCAAGATAAAACATCTCGCTACCTGCTAGCCCGCATGATTAAAGCATTGGTATTTTCACAACTCTCAGAAGACTACCCTTTTCATGCTCTAGCGTAGATAACTTTCAAAGTAACACACTTCCTTTAAAGGGACAGTGAGGAGAACTCTATCAATTGTTTTTGGTGGCAAAATCTGATAGCTCGGCCTTTCATGGCTTTGTTGACGCTTGTCCGGGAGCGAAAGATGCATTTATTTCTAAGAAATTTGGTTTCGAAGTTGAAAAAGTTTTTCCCACCTTCGGATTCAAACTCCGCGAACTCTTATGACATCACGGTGACTCTTATGACGTCACAGTACGGAGTGACGTGAAACGTGACGTAAACGCAGACTCTGTGATTTCTGACAGTTAGCGGTGCGGTATAGCAGCAGCCGAAATGAAAGCTACCGCCGCCGCACGTTGAAGGCATCTATCGGGGGTCGCTACCGTCGCTTCGTTTACGTTTTCACCGGCGCCTTGCCAGCGTTACGATGGATCCCGTTCCCGAACCCGTCAACGAAGTTCTCGCAAAAACTCGGCCTGCATTTCAGCGACCTCAGCCCCACAGAGCGTGCGAAGCTTTTCAGGGAGCATGGTTAGGTTAGGCGCCAGCGGGTCGTTTCCCCCTTCCTCAGTGAGCAGCTGTTGTTAATTAAATATCTTAAACCCAGTGCGGGATGTCGCAAGGGGAGAGGACAAGGTCAGCACGTCGCACCCATCGGAGGCTGGCCGAGGCTTTGCGGCCAAGGGTTTGTGATTCCTTTAAAGGCGCTGTTGCGCGGTGCAGCAAGCGGCGACGAGGATGTTTCTTGCGGTTGCAAGGGCCAGGCTATTTTTTTTTTGCCTCAAAAACAGATGGGTGCTCAAGGGCGCTCGCGTTCAAAGTTGGCGGCTTGAAAGCAAAACCGATGCATGATGCTTCAAAGGGTTCCGCGCGTTTCCAGAGGTACGGGTCCACTGCATCTGGCTCTCTCGCCCACTTGTATGTACCTTCAGATGTGTACTGTGAATGGATTAAACTAGCCGAGAGCTCGAAGACAACAGCTCCTCCCAACTCCCGAAGCTATTCAATGGAGCCGCAAATAAACGAGTTGGAGGAGAGCGGAGTCACGGTCTCGGTAGGTTCCATATCTCTTTTATAGCGAAAGCTTTACTGGCCGCGAACTTGCGATTTCGCCGTGGCGGTGCTCCGAGGAAACACTTGAGGTCACAACGCGCGCCTCGCCGCGGAGCCGAATCGGTCTGTACGGGCCGGCGGCGGCTGGAGAACTCGGCGCGAAATAGAGACGTCCTGCAAGTCTCCGCCAGTGCGGTCAGAGTGCGCCGAAGCCGCCGAACGCGTCGGCGGTCAAGCGCAGTTGGAGTATAGAGGGTCTCGCTTTGGCCGACGTGACGTCGCCGTGCAGCACGCGCGCGCGCGTTACGCCGGAGTATAAACGCGCCTTAACAGAGCCTACGCTTAACCGGTAACCAACGTATTCGGTGGCCCCATCTATAAAAAAAATTAACGTGGATTAGCTCAGCTAATCCGGGATATACAAAGTGAAAGATGTCGGCGTGCACTGTGTTCATTGGCGTTGGCGTTGACAATGTTCTAGACGGCGATAGCTTTGAGCAAAGGAAGGGCGCATAACTGGCTCCCTGCATATGAGGAAACCGCATTCATGCTTTGATACATGGGACGGTGTTGAAAGAGAGATGTGGCCTTAATGCATTAACGGGCGTTAGCAGGGCCTGCGCTTAACCGCTAACCAACGTATTCGGTGGTCGCACCTAAGGGAGCCACAGAAACCACCCGCACACTCACTGAATAAAAAAAAACTGTGCCGAGGCTCGGAATTGAACCAGGGTCTTCGGCGGTATAGGCGGAGACGCTGCTACATTGCCACGACGGCTCAAGCATTGACTGTCAATAAAGGCGCATCTAGTGAATGCACTCTTCCAATGCAGAAGTCTCCACGCTTTCGCTACGTTATCCGGGCCTAACAGAGCTAGGCCATCAGCAATTTTTCTTAACTGCTTTGTATCTTGTCTCTCATCCCTAATAAACGATTTCCGTTAAATAGTTCGAAGCTGACTGGCACAGTCGGCAACGTTTCGCCGGGCCAGCGCACGAAGGCACAAGTGCTCTTTACTCTGCTAACTGCCTTGTACGACCATCGTGCCATGATAGTTTTTCATCGACCGTGGCGATCATCTGACAAGCCTTAACAGGCTCCTTCAAAGGTTAACTAGCACTTGAAGCGGCACTTGCAGTTCCTCTCCTGTTCGGCGGTTGTAAATCGAAGCGCGTCAAAAACAAAACCACGGGGCACGCGAAAGCTCATAGACGCGAAGCGCCATAACAAGTCGACTCTCTTCTGCCCGCCTGTGGCGCCACCTAGCATCTGTTTTCTTTGCTTCCAACATTCAGGTTGTCTTTTGTCTGTCTTCCTTGTGTGATAAAAGTGCACTATCGGTTTTAAAACAAAACTTACTTCACTTTCCTTTGTCAGCCTCAGAGATTCGCGGCTAACATGTAGGAAGGAAAATTCCTCCAAGGTGGCGTCTCTTCTCCTATGGCGTCACCACGCTTGTAGTTGCGAGATTGGCCTGTGGCGGCAATACCTGTGTTTTGGTGTTTGCTATTTTTTACCTTACAAGAGCTTTGTTTTCAGTAAGAGCGGCGTTTTTGTGATCAGGAGCTCGTATTCTAACGATACAAGGCAACTTCAATTTCTCCTCAGCGTCCCTTTAATATAAACTGAGACGTCGGCGCCGTGGCAACAAATGTCCAACTTCTGGCTTGCGCCGACGGTTCCCAGTTCATGAAGGCAGATAAGTTGTGTTCTGCACAAGATGCAAAAATATCATACTTCAGACAATAATTAAAATGTCGGTTTATTTCCTTAGGAGCTGAAAAATTTTCACACCCAGGATTAGTTTAAAGCCAAGCCTTCATTGGTAAACTTGAAAACGCATTACCAATATAAAGCAGGACTTTCTCCGAAGAACAACCGGGTTGAAAAAGGCATATTTTGGCTGTAAGGGCAGCGTAACATTTCTTTTGCTTGCTAGTTTGAGTTGTATGCATGATATTTAACTGTTGAATGTCAACTCTTGTACTCTTCTTTCACATAGAGGCTTGTCCGCATTTAAAATGTCATTTTGGGCAATATCTGTGTCTAATGCGCAGGCGCTATAAAAAAAACTCGAAAGGATTTTACAGGTATCTTTATTCAAGGTGTATTATCTAGAAGCCTCTATGGGGCGCGTTAACCTCTTTGGTTTCACTGCTGAATGTCCGTGCGTAGCATGTATCAACTCTCTCATCGCATATATCTAACATTATTCAGAGGTCAATATGTGTTATGATCTTTTTTTTTAAGTTCCCCGACTTAGGGCTAAAATGATTTTCTAGAATGCAGCGCTGGGAGCAACCTTAAAGAATTTGTAGCGCTTACGCCCCTTTCCTACTTAATACTCGCGATCACTAACACAGACAGGATAACTTTAGTTCGCAGTTGACTAGCACATCGGCTTTCCTATATATTATGGGGAGTTACCCTGTTGAACTTCTATTCCGAAAGAATAATTTGCCGCTTTCTAGCCATGGGTACACATTTGTTGTAGTTCACATATTTTTCGTCTGGAGAGTTGTGTTCATGTAATAATTATTCTGTGCTGTTAGCATTTATTCAAGGGGCTCAACCTAAAAGTATGCAGCTGGAAAATGGTAGTAGACTTTGTCATAGAAAATTATCGGGTGCAACTCAAGGAAGCCTTAGTCTTTGCATTTTTCCTTAAAAGTAGACATGAATTACCTTATGCATAGAAAAATTTTGTTGAACATTGTTCTTTATGGCTCATTTTTTACGATTGGTTAATAAATGCCTTGTGTCAAATATATGCTATTTATTATATTCGGTTTGTACGCAATGCATGGCTTATGAAATCTTAGGAACCAAACAAAACATTCATTTTGCAAATTAAAAAAAATAGTTGTATATTCACTTATACACAGCAAAGTGCAACATGTTACTAGTACCGACTGACGCAAGGAAAATGCATTTCAGTGCTTACAAATATGCACAGTGCATTTAGGCGGCCATTTTCTATCATACTACGAAGAAAAAGAAAGGCTTTTTTTCTCTGTAATGTTGTGGCGTCTCGAACACAACTCGGTTTTTGAAGTTCCTAACTGCGAATTTTAGCAGGCATTTAAATTAAAAAGCACCAGATGTAGCAGACTACCGCACGAAGCGAATTGTAATTTCCTGAAGGCAGGTTCAGTCGCTGACCCGCCATAAAAAAGGTGTGGTGAACATATTTCCCAACCATTTGGTCACAGAGAAAGCCGAGAACGAAGCCAGGAGAAAGCACCTACCCGTTGAAAACCCGGCATGAACCCGGTAATAATATAAATCAAATACGCCACCTTCCACATATAAGGCGGTTGCTATAACCACTAGAGCAGTGCTGTTGTGCTCACCACTCTTTACAGGACTTATTCGCATACATTCCTGCAGGCGACGTTGCGAGCGCCGAGCCGCGCTGAATAATATTCTTATTGGTCGAATAAATATGAAACAAAGTCTTTTTGCTCAGCGCGATAAGGAGGAAGAAACACTATTGGGCATACGTACTCCGCATAAAATCTCCATACATGCAATATTAATTTGCACTTCGTACCACTCTGAATAGCCGCGTTCCGCCGGCTGCGATTCAAATGTTTTCGTGAAGTAAATCTTCA